>CM060951.1:102047484-102124984 GCA_030765055.1 Mantis religiosa | reverse complement strand
GGTTAACTCATATCGGGCGATGAACGGAATTGATGGAATGATGCACAAATGAGTCCGGGGTCCCTGGAGCTTAGAGGTATCCAACATTCGTCTTACAGGATAAAGGAAACCCCAGAAAAAACCTTATCCAGGTAACTCACCCTGACTGAGATTCCAACTCGGGACCTCTTGAACGTGAGGATGACATGCTACCACCACGCTACCAAGGCAGGCTGAGCTAAAAGTTGAAGCTTTAATGATAAGGTAATGAAACAAATAAACGTCAATTTAGCACCTCAACTAAGAGAGATACACGTAAATGACGAGGAGATAGAAGCAAATGAACCTTGGCATGCTGTCTAAACTTAGACAACTGTCTAAATCTTGAAATAATTATAAAAATGACGAGTAAGACTACGACTGACTATGACTACGGTAATGCATCTGCCATTGTCCATTATGTTCTGCACAAAATATTATAATAATACTAATACTATTAATACTAATACTATTAATACTAATACTATCAATACTAATAATATTAATGCTAATAATATTAATAATAATAATAATATTAATAATATTAATACTAATAATATTAATAATATTAATAATAATATTAATACTAATAATATTAATGATAATAGTATTAATAATAATATTAATACTGATAATAATATTAATAATATTAATATTAATAATCTTAATCACCATCATCATATTAATAATCATAATCATCATAATCATCATCGTCATAATCATAATAATCGTCAGAATCATAATAATCATAATAATATTAATAATCATAACAATATTAATAATCATCATAATCATGGCCACGCCGTGGCTCAGTGGTTAGACCGCTTGGCTCTCACCAAGGCGGCCCGGGTTCGATCCCAGGCGACCACAAAGTGAGATTTGTGGTGGATAACACGGCGCTGGGGCGGGTTTTCCCCGGGACCTCCCGTTTCCCCCGCCATTTCATTCCACCAGTGCACCATTTTCATCTCATGCATCATCAGTGTCATCGCCTGCGGTGCCATATGTAGTAAAAGCGGGCGTTAAATACTACACATTTCATAATCATCATCATCATCATCATCATAATAAAAACTGCTACAACTTCTGAAGTAGTGTGTTAAGTGTTAGTATATATTTTACTAAGGAGTAGCTCTACAATTTGTTATTGCTAATAAACCTTGTAGCATGCGATTATAAATAGTGCGACTTATTTGTAAACATATTCACTTTTTGAGTAGTTTTGTAGTGTTTTACTTTTATAAATTCTTTGTTGAATGATAAGAACATTCTACTCTATCAAATATGCAAAATTCTAAATACCGCTGTAGAAATGCTTTGTCATATGTTATAAAATTAGTTTTCAATTAAATGCAAAAAAGCCGATAGTGAACGAAACATTCTTTGTTAATCAACGACCTTGTTTTAAAAAATAATTTGCAAATATAGAGGACCTACATCGACAGCAGTCTCGTATGCTCAATATTTTACGTTAGACGGTTAGCTGATAGTTGCTGTAGCTATATATTCTGTGCTTTTTCATACTTTGCTCTCGAATTTCACTTTTGTACATTTTTTTCCTCTACACATTTTATTGCCTGCCATTTCTAGGCATTTCTTCACCGTTCATGTCTTTCTGACAAGGGATTCTTTGTGTCCGCTTTTAGCCTCTAAAATCGGCGAGGTAGTAGTGTAACCACGTGACAGCTGAATTCCCTGGGGACTGAAATTTTCACCAAAGAAGCAAAATGGAAAGCCTTTCTCTTGCTGATTCTTCAATCTGTGGTTTCACTCCCTAAAGAATCTGTGTAAGATGACCGTGATTTAATCTGTAAAAATCTTAAACTTGCTTGGCATAGCAATATGAAATAGTCAAACATTTTATTGTTCAGTGCTTTTTCCTGAATCGGGTGTACTTTAAATAAATGTTACTAAAATTACAAATTGTTTAAATACATCACAATTTTCTTTAAACCTAAACTGATATTTAACTATTAGTAACCTACATGAAGAATATATATATATATATTTTTTCTTGTAATGTACGTGCTTTTAATATTTTAAGTCATATGGGGCAATGAATGGAATGGGTGAAATGATGGTCAAATAAATCCAGAATCCATAGAGTTTAGAGTTACCCGACATTCGTCTTTTAGGATAAGGAAAACCCCCGGAGAAAGCTTATCCACGTAACTCACCTTGACCGATATTCGAACTTGGGACAGAACTATATTATTAATGGGAAAGAGACAAAAATAAACTAATGTTGGGTTACAAATGCAGAATTAACAAGAATTAGGTGTCAGTATAGCTTTATTAGACAATATAATATATTGTTTGGGATCCAGAGTGCTATTTAGCCTTGTGCAAGTCAGATAATTTTATTTTCTAAAGGGATGTGTAGCTGAAGTCTTCTTAGGAATGTTTCAGAACATAAAAAGGGGCCACATAAATTGCTATAAAATTAAGTAGTGTAAATTCAATCTTAACCTGGGAAACTGGTTTAATACCTTGCTGCTCTAATAGTTCAACATCAGGAATGCGGAACGTTGTGTTATATTCTGCAACATAACCTTTTAATTCTGCCCAAATTAATACAATAGCAATTTATGTACAATAATTATGGACACCTATGTTTCCCAGACCTAAAAGTGATATAAGTATCGCCAAAAAATTTGGCATCTGGAATTTTCAATTACCAAACAAAGGAGCGGGTCACTTATTCTTTCGTGCTGCTTTCAATGAACCTCATACCCTGGTTCTGGGTTCCGCTGTAGCTGTAGGTAGCAAGTTGATGCCCTGACACTGTTACACACCAGACTATATCACTAGTAGCTGTGTAGGAGAATAAATAACTGCGACATCTGACGACCGTTTAGTGAAACTATACATTCATATATAAACTCCATGCGTATCCAGTGTAACGGCTTTTGTTTTTGTTTGTTTCAGAAAGCAGCAGCTTCCAAATTGTATATGTAAAATTAAGAGTAAATTTGAAACCATGGAACACAAATACAGCGGATTATGGACACCATTGTTAAACCAAAATTGTACAGGTGAGTGAAAAGATCACTTTCAAAATGTTTAAACAAAATAACGAGGAATCCAGATGCTGTAGTAAATACAGGAAACCTGCCTTCAACCCTAACACATAAACACCAATATTTTACCGAATATGAAAGCTTTAAGCCCTCTGAACAAAATTATGTACTTTTATAAAATTAAATGTGTGTGACTGTTTGTGAACATGAATAATAAAAGGATAAAAATTGTTAAATACACACGTTTGATATTGGAAGAAAATCCCATCTAAATTACCCTTTAAATAGATGACGCCACATTTTTATGTTCCTTATTTACGTCCCCCAACATGAAGTCATATCGGACGATGAACGGAATGGATGAAATGATGCTCAAATGAGTCCGGGGTCCATGCAGCTTAGGGGTATCCGACATTCGTCTTACAGGATAAAGGAAACCCCGGAAAATACCTTATCCAGGTAACTCACCCTGACTGAGATTCGAACTCGGGACCTCTTGAACCTGAGGATTACATGCTACCTCCACGCTACCAAGGCGGGCTGAACAAAAAGTTGAACCTTTTTATGATAAGATGATGAAACAGATAAACGTCAATTTAGCACCTGAACTAAGACAGATACACGTAAATGGCGAGGAGATAGAAGCAAATGAACCTGGGCATGCTGTCTAAACTTAGACAACTGTCTAAATCTTGAAATAATTATAAAACTGACGAGTAAGACTATGACTACGGTAATGCATCTGCCAATGCCCATTTCAGTCTGCACAAAAAATTAATGACAATCATCATCAACATCAACATCATTATCATCATTATAAAGATCATCATAATAATAAACTCCTACAACTTTTGAGGTAGAGTGTTAAGTGTTAGCATATATTTTAATAAAGTGTAGCTCTACAAATTGTTATTACTAATAAACCTTGTAGCTTGTGATTCTAAACTGCGCGACTTATTTGTGAATATATTTACTTTTTCTAGCGTTTTATTTTTATAAATTTTTTGTCGAACGATAACAAGAACATTCTACTGTATCAAATAAGGAAAATTCTAAATACCGCTGTAGAAATGCTTTGTCATGCATTGTTATACAATTACTTTTCAATTAAATGAAAAAAAGCCGATAGTGAACGAAGCATTCTTTGTTAATCAACGACATTGTTTTAAAAAATAATTTGCATGAATAGAGGACCTGCAGGTACAGTAGTCTTCTATGCTGAGTATTTTAAGTTAGACGGTTATCTGATTGTTGCTATAGCTATATATGTCTGTGCTTTTTCCTACTCTTCCTCTCGAATTTCACTTCTGTACATTTTTTTCCTACACATTTTACTGCCTGTCATTTCTAGGCATTTCTTCACCGTTCATGTCTTTCTGACAAGGGATTCTTTGTGTCCGGTTTTAGCCTCTAAAATCGGCGAGGTAGTAGTTTGTCCACGTGACAGCTGAATTCCCTGTGGAATGAAATATGAAATAGTCAAACATTTTATTGTTCAGTGCTCTTCTTGAATTGGGAGTACTTTAAATAAATGTTACTAAAATTAAAAATTGTTCAATACATTATAATTTTCTTTAAACGTAAACTGATATTTAACTATTAGTAACCTACATGAAGAACTATTTTTTTAATGTACGTGCTTTTAACATTTTAATTCATTTAGGGCAATGAATGGAATGTGTGAAATGATACACAAATGGAGCCCGAGTCCATGGAGCTTAGGGTTATTGATCATTCGTCATTTAGGGTAAGGGAAAAACCCGGAAAAGTACATTAACGTACCTCACCCTGATCGAGATTCGAACTTGGGAAAGAGCTAAATTATTAATGGGAGAGTAACAAAAATAAACAAAGGTTGGGTTACACATGCAGAATTAACAAGCATTAACTGTCAGAATAGCTTTAGTAGACGATTTAATATATTGTTTGAGATCCAGAGTGCTATGTACCATGCAGAACTCAGATAATTTTATTTTCTAAACATATGCCTAGTTGAGGGCTTCTTAGGAATGTTTCAGAACATAATAAAGGGCTACAGAAATTGCTATAAAATTAAGTTGTGTAAATTCAATCTTAACCTGGGTAACACGTTTAATACCATGTTGCACTAATAGTTCAGCATCAGGAATGCGGAACGTTGTGTTATATTCTGCAACATAACCTTTTAATTCTGCCCAAATTAATACAATAGCAATTTATGTACAATAATTATGGACACCTACGCTTCGGAGACCTAATAGTAATATAAGTATCGCCAAAAAATTTGGCATCTGGAATTTTCAATTACCAAACATAGGAGCGGGTCACTTATTCTTTCGTGCTGCTTTCAATGAACCTCATACCCTGGTTCTGGGTTCCGCTGTAGCTGTATGTAGCAAATTGATGCCCTGACACTGCTACACACCAGACTATATCGCTAGTAGCTGTGTAGGAGAATAAATAACTGCGACATCTGACGACCGTTTAGTGCAACTATACATTCATATATAAACTCCATGCGTATCCAGTGTAACGGCTTTTGTTTTTGTTTGTTTCAGAAAGAAGCAGTTCCCAAATTGTATAAGTAAAATTAAGAGTAAATTTGAAACCGTGGAACACAAATACAGCGGATTATGGACACCATTGTTAAACCAAAATTGTACAGGTGAGTGAAAAGATCACTTTCAAAATGTTTAAAACAAATTAACGAGGAATCCAGATGCTGTAGTAAATACAGGAAACCTGCCTTCAACCCTAACACATAAACACCAATATTTTACCGAATATGAAAGCTTTAAGTCCTCTGAACAAAATTATATACTTTTATAAAATTAAATGTGTGTGACTGTTTCTGAACATGAATAATAAAAGGATAAAAATTGCTAAATACACGCACTTGATATTGGATTAAAATCCCATCTAAATTACCCTTTAAATAGAAGAAGCCACTTTTTATGGTCCTTATTTACGTCGCCCAACGTTAAGTCATATCGGACGATGAACGGAATGGATGAAATGATGCTCAAATGAGTCCGGAGTCCATGCAGCTTAGGGGTATCCGACATTCGTCTTACGGGATAAAGGAAACCCCGGAAAAAACCTTATCCAGGTAACTCACCCTGACTGAGATTCAAACTCGGAACCTCTTGAACGTGAGGAAGACATGCTACCTCCACGCTACCAAGGAGGGCTGAACTAAAAGTTGAACCTTTTTATGATAAGATGATGAAACAGATAAACGTCAATTTAGCACCTGAACTAAGAGAGATACACGTAAATGGCGAGGACAGAGAAGCAAATGAACGAAGGCATGCTGTCTAAACTTAGACAACTGTCTAAATCTTGAAATAATTACAATAATGACGAGTAAGACTATGACTATGACTACGGTAATGCATCTGCCAATGTCCATTTCGGTCTGCACAAAAAATGAATAACAATCATCATCATCATCATCATCATCATCATCATCATCATCATCATCATCATCATCATCATCATCATCATCATCATCATCATCATCATCATCATCATCATCATCATCATCATCATCATCATCATCATCATCATCATCATCATCATCATCATCATCATCATCATCATCATCATCATCATCATCATCATCATCATCATCATCAACATCATCATAATAAAAATCATAATAATAATAAACGCCTACAACTTTTGAAGTAGAGTGTTAAGTGTTAGCATATATTTTAATAAAGTGTAGCTCTACAAATTGTTATTACTAATAAACCTTGTAGCTAGTGATTCTAAACTGTGCGACTTATTTGGGAATATATTTACTTTTTGTAGCGTTTTATTTTTATAAATTTTTGTCGAACGATAACAAGAACATTCTACTGTATCAAATAAGCAAAATTCTATATACCGCTGTAGAAACGCTTTGTCATGCATTGTTATACAATTACTTTTCAATTAAATGAAAAAAAAGCCGATAGTGAACGAAGCATGCTTTGTTAATCAACGACATTGTTTTAAAAAATAATTTGCATAATTAGAGGACCTGCATATACAGCAGTCTTGTATGCTCAATATTTTACGTTAGACGGTTAGCTGATAGTTGCTATAGCTATATATGTCTGTGCTTTTTCCTACTCTTCCTCTCGAATTTCACTTCTGTACATTTTTTCTCTACACATTTTACTGCCTGCCATGTCTAGGCATTTCTTCACCGTTCATGTCTTTCTGACAAGGGATTCTTTGTGTCTGGTTTTAGCCCCTAAAATCGGCGAGGTAGTAGTGTAACCACGTGACAGCTGAATTCCCTGTGGACTGAAATCTTTCACCAAAGAAGAAAAATGGAAAGCCTTTCTCCTGCTGATTCTTAAATCTGAGGTTTCACTCCCTAAAAATAATTATAAGATGACAGTGTTTTCGTCCGCAAAAATCTTTAACAAACTTGCCTGGCATAGCAATATGAAGTAGTCAAATATTTTATTGTTCATAGCTTTTCCTGAATCAGGAGTACTTTAAATAAATGTTACTAAAATTAAAAATTGTTCAAATACATCATAATTTTTTTAAACGTAAACTGATATTTAACTATTAGTAACCTACATGAAGAACTATTTTTTTTAATGTACGTGCTTTTATCATTTTAGGTAATTTAGGGCAATGAATTGAATGGGTGAAATGATACACAAATGGAGCCAGAGTCCATGGAGCTTAGAGTAACTGATCATTCGTCTTTTAGGGTAAGGGAAAGACCCGGAAAAGTACATTAACGTACCTCACCCTGACCGAGATTCGAACTCGTGATAGAGCTAAAGTATTAATGGGAGAGTAACAAAAATAAACAAAGGTTGGTTTACACATTCAGATTTAACAAGAATTAAGTGTCAGAATAGCTTTAGTAGACGATTTAATATATTGTTTGAGATCCAGAGAGCTATTTACCTTGCAGAACTCAGATAATGTTATATTCTAAACATATGCCTAGTTGAGGGCTTCTTAGGAATGTTTCAGAACATAGTAAAGGGCTACAGAAGTTGCTGTAAAATTAAGTTGTGTAAATTCAATCTTAACTTGGGTAACATGTTTAATACTTTGTTGCAATAATGGTTCAACACCAGGAATGTGGAGCGTTATGTTTTATTCTGCAACATAACCTTTTAATTATGCCCAAATTAGTACAATAGCAATTTATGTATAATTATATACATCTATGTTTCGGAGACCTAATAGTCATATAAGTAACGCCAAAAAATTGGCATCTGGAGTTTTCAAATACCAAACTAAGCAGCGGGTCACTTATTCTTTCGTGCTGCTTTCAATCTACTTCATACCCTGGTTCGGATGTCAGCTCTAGCTGTAGGTAGCAAGTTGATGCCCTGATTTTTTTTTTAATTTACGTCCTCCAACGTTAATTCATATCGGACGAGAATGGAATGGGTGAAATGATGCTCAAATGAGCCAAGGGTCCATAGGGCTTGTAGTTACCCGACATTCGTCTTGAAGGATAAGGGAAAACCCTGTAAAAACCTTATCCAAGTAACTCGCCTGACCGAGATTCGATTTCGGGGCCTCTTGAACGTGAGGCAGACATGCTACAACCACGCTACGGAGGCGGGCGTTAATGCTCTTACTCAGTTACACACCAGGCTATATAACTTGTAGCTGTGTAGGAGAATAAATAATTGCGACATCTGACGACCGTTTAGTGAAATTATACATTCATATATAAACTCTATGCGTATCTAGTGTAACGGCTTTTGTTTTTGTTTGTTTCAAATAAGAAGTAGTTTCCAAATCGTATTAGTGAAATCAAGAGTAAATTTGAAACCGTGGAACACAAATACTGCCGATTATGGACACCATTGTTTAAACCAAAATTGCACAGGTGAGTGAAAAGATCACTTTCAAAATGTTTAAACAAAATAATGAGGAATCCAGATTCTGTAGTAAATAGAGGAAAACTGCCTTCAACCCTAACTCATAAATACCAATATTTTTACCGAAAAAGTAGGCTTTAGGCCCTTTGAACAAAAATTATGTACTTTTATAAAATTAAGCGTGTATGTGTTTGTGAACATGAATAATAAAAGGATACAAAATGTTAAATACAACACGCTTGATATTGATCCCATCTAAATTACCCTTTAAATAGAAGACGCCTCTTTTTTATGTTTTTTTTGTTTACGTACCCCAACGTTTAGTCACATCGGACGATGAATGGAATGGATGAAATGTTGCTCAAATGAGTCCAGGGTTCATGCAGCTTAGACGTATCCGACATTCGTCTTACAGGACAAAGAAAACCCCGGAAAAAACCTTATCCAGGTAACTCACCCTGACTGAGATTCGAACTCGGGACCTCTTAAAAGTGAGGATGACATGCTACCAAGGCGGGCTGAACTAAAAGTTGAACCTTTTTATGATAAAGTGATGAAACAGATAAACGTCAATTTAGCACCTGAACTAAGAGAGATACACGTAAATGGCGAGGACATAGAAGCAAATGAACGAGGGAATGCTGTCTAAACTTAGACAACTGTCTAAATATTGAAATAATTGCAATAATGACGAGTAAGACTATCACTAGCTATAACTACGGTAATGCATCTGCCAATGTCCATTTTCGTCTGCACAAAAAAATTAACAACAATCATCATCATAACAACAACAACATTAATAATAATAATAATAATAATAATAATAATAATAATAATAATAATAATAATAATAATAATAATAATAATAATAATAATAATAATAATAATAATAATAATAATAATAATAATAATAATAATAATAATAATAATAATAATAATAAATAATAGTAATAAAAAATAATAATAATAATAATAAATAATAGTAATAAAAAATAATAATAATAATAATAAATAATAGTAATAAAAAATAATAATAATAAATAATAGTAATAAAAAATAATAATAAATAATAATAATAATAAATAATAATAATAAATAATAATAATAATAATAATAATAATAATAATAATAATAATAATAATAATAATAATAATAATAATAATAATAATAATAATAATAATAATAATAATAATAATAATAATAATAATAATAATAATAATAATAATAATAATAATAAAAATAATAATAATAATAATAAATAATAATAATAATAATAAATAATAATAATAATAAATAATAAATAATAATAATAATAAATAATAATAATAATAAATAATAAAAATAATAATAAATAATAAATAATAATAAATAATAATAATAATAATAATAATAAATAATAATAATAATAAATAATAATAATAATAATAATAAATAATAATAATAATAATAATAAATAATAATAATAATAATAATAATTAATAATAATAATAATAATAATAATAATAATAATAATAATAATAATAATAATAATAAATAATAAATAATAATAATAAATAATAATAATAAATAATAATAATAATAATAAATAATAATAAATAATAATAATTAATAATAATAAATAATAATAATAAATAATAATAAATAATAATAATAAATAATAATAATAAATAATAATAATAAATAATAATAATAAATAATAATAATAAATAATAATAATAAATAATAATAATAAATTAATAATAAATAAATAATAATAATAAATAATAATAATAATAATAATAATAATAATAATAATAATAATAAATAATAATAATAATAAATAATAATAATAATAATAAATAATAATAATAATAAATAATAATAATAATAAATAATAATAATAATAAATAATAATAATAATAATAAATAATAATAATAATAAATAATAATAATAATAAATAATAATAATAATAAATAATAATAATAATAAATAATAATAATAATAAATAATAAATAATAATAATAATAATAATAATAATAATAATAATAATAATAATAATAATAATAATAATAATAATAATAATAATAATAATAATAATAATAATAATAATAATAATAATAATAATAATAATAATAATAATAATAATAATAATAATAATAATAATAATAATAATAATAATAATAATAATAATAATAATAATAATAATAATAATAATAATAATAATAATAATAATAATAATAATAATAATAATAATAATAATAATAATAATAATAATAATAATAATAATAATAATAATAATAATAATAATAATAATAATAATAATAATAATAATAATAAGAATAATAATAATAATAATAATAATAATAATAATAATAATAATAATAATAATAATAATAATAATAATAATAATAATAATAATAATAATAATAAATTAATTATAATAATAACTGCTACAACTTCTAAGTAGAATGGTAAGTGTTGGCATATATTTTAATAAAGTGTAGCTCTAAAATTGTTATTGCTAATAAACCTTGTAGCATGCGATTCTAAACTGTGCGAATTATTTGTAAATATATTCACTTTTTGTAGCGTTTTATTTTTATAAATTTTTTGGTGAATGATAAGAACATTCATCTCTATCAAATAAGCATAATTCTAAATTCTGCTGTAGAAATGCTTTGTCACATGTTGTTATAAAAATAATTTCCAATTAAATGCCAAAAAGCCCATAGTGAACGAAGCATTCTTTGTTAATCAACGACCTTGTTTTGAAAAATAATTAGCAAAAATAGGGGACCTGCATCTACAGCAGTCTTGTATTCTCAATATTTTATGTTAAACTAGTTGATATAGCTATATATGTCTGTGCTTTTTCATACTTTTCCTCTCGAATTTCACTTCTGTACATTTTTTCTCTACACATTTTACTGCCTGTCATTTCTAGGCATTCCTTCACCGTTCATGTCTTTCTGACAAGGGATTCTTTGTGTCCAGTTTTAGCCTCTAAAATCGGCGAGGTAGTAGTGTAACTACGTGACAGCTGAATTCCCTGTGGACTGAAATCTTTCACCAAAGAAGAAAAATGGAAAGCTTTTCTCCTACTGATTCGTCAATCTGAGGTTTCAGTCCCTAAGAAAATCTCTGTAATATGACCGTGTTTTCATCCGCAAAAATTTTAAACAAACTTGCCTGGCATAGCAATATGAAATAGTCAAACATTTTATTGTTCAGTGCTTTTCCTGAATCGGGAGTACTTTAAATAAATGTCACTAATATTAAAAATTGTTCAAATACGTCATAATTTTCTTTAAACGTAAACTGATATTTTACTATTAGTAACCTATAAGAAGAATGTAATGAACGTGCTTTTAACATTTTAAGTCATATAGGGCAACGAGTGGAATGGGTGAAATGATGCTCAAATGGACCCAGAGACCATGGAGTTTAGAGTTATCCATCATTTGTCTTTTAGGATAAGCGAAAACCCCGGAAAAAGCTTATCCTGGGTACTCACATTGACCGAGATTCGAACTTGGGACAGAACTAAATTATTAATGGGAAAGAGACAAAAATAAACAAAGGTTGGGTTACAAATGCAGAATTAAGAAGCATTAAGTGTCAGTATAGCTTTATTAGACAGTTAAATATATTGTTTGAGATCCAGAGTGCTATTTAGCCTTGCGCAAGTCAGATAATTTTATTTTCTAAAGGTATGCGTAGTTGAAGTCTTCTTAGGAATGTTTCAGAACATAATAAAGGTCCATAGAAATTGCTATAAAATTAAGTTGTGTAAATTCAAACTTAACCTGGGTAAGTGGTTTAATACTTTGCTGCGCCAATAGTTCAACACCAGGAATGCGGAACGTTCTGTTATATTCTGCAACATAACCTTTTAATTCTGCCCAAATTAATACAATAGCAGTTTATGTATAATTATATACATCTATGTTTCGGAAACCTAATAGTGATATAAGTAACGCCAAAAAATTGGCATCTGGAGTTTTCAAATACCAAACTAATGAACGAGTCACTTATTCTTTCGTGCTGCTTTCAATCCACCTCATACCCTGGTTCGGGGTTCCGCTATAGCTGTAGGTAGCAAGTTGATGCCATGACACTGTTACACACCAGACTATATCACTAGCAGTTGTGTAGGAGAATAAATAACTGCGACATCTGACGACCGTTTAGTGAAACTATATATTCATATATAAACTCTATGCGTATCTAGGGTAATGTCTTTTGTTTTTGTTTGTTTTAAATTGAAAGTAGTCTCCAAATTGAATTCCGAAAATTAAGAGTAAATTTGAAACCGTGGAACACGTGGAACACGTGGAACACTGCCGATTATGGACACCGTTGTTTAAACCAAAATTGTACAGGTGAGTGAAAAGATCACTTTCAAAATGTTTAAACAAAATAACGAGTAATCCAGATTCTGTAGTAAATAGAGGAAAGCTGCCTTCAACCCCAACACTTAAATATCAATATTTTACGGAAAATGCAGGTTTTAGGGCCTCTGAACAAAAATTATGTACTTTTATAAAAGTAGGCGTGTGTGACTGTGTTTGTGAACATGAATACTAAAAAGATAAAAATTGTTAAATACACGCGCTTGAAATTGGAAGAAAGTGTCCTCCAAATTACCCTTTAAATAGAAGAAGACTCCTTTTTTTATTTACTTCCTCCAACGTTAAGTCATATCGGACGGTGAATGAGTTGGCTGAAGTGATGCTCAAATGAGTCCAGGGTCCATGGAGCTTACTTTTACCCGACATTTGTCTTGAAGGATAAGGGAAAACTCCGGGAAAACCGTATCCAGGTAACATACCCTGACCGAACTCAGGACCTCTTGAACGTGAGGCAGACATGCTACCATCTACGCTACCGAGGCTGGCGAGCAGAAGCCTCTTTGCTTTTTATTTTCTCCAAAGTGTCTCGAAAATATTTATTATTTCAAGATGCACCTATGATAAAATGTGTACCTTGAATTGCTGTAAGTAATCTTTGAGATTTTGTTCGTCATGAAACAAAATTGTACAATTTGTAAGCCGTGCTAGAGGCAAATATTGGCAGAACAAGGAGATACAGATTTCATTACAGTACACAGTATATGGCAATATCCATTTGAGAGACAGCCTTTCTTATTTTGAATTGTCAACTATTTACATATTAATGCACTAAGTAGTTATTCGTTATATTTTCTCTTGAATATGCAAAACGAACAGAATCTAAACCCCTTATACAGTAATGGTTTTGAAAGATTTGAACTTGCGTTGAAGCTACTGAATCCCCCTATACACAACGAGATATTTAATAAAACCATTACCGAAAATGTTTATCTTTTCTACAGAGGCAGGTAGAAGAATGTTTTCTTAACAGTAGTTTATAGAACAGTGTATAGAGAAAGTTAAGTATACGTAATATAGGTTTCTAGGTAAAGAATGCACAGCTATGTCCAGCTGAAGATGCTGCTTTCCCTTTCTGTGCCGATGTTCCTGAGAATTTCTCTATTATTTCTCTCATTCTTTATACATCTACATTTCCTTGCATTTCGTTTTCGTCGTTTTCTATTTCTGGCTGTTTGTCCCCACGCATGGCGTCTTGATTGTCAGCATCTTCAGAATAATTGCTAATATGTTCTTCATCCATCAAATTTTGATCATCTTGTCCATATTCTTTGACATCATATGTAGTATCTTCCTCCTCTTTGCTATCCAATTGTTTGTGCTTGTCATAATCTGAATTTTTGTTAGAGCACTGTCTTCATCCTTCTGGAAATTTTGCTTCGTTTTCATTCCTCAGAATTTCTTTTGCTGTTGATCCCGGTTCTTCCTTTTGTATATCAGCTACTGCAGATAAAGGACCAAAATTTAATTCGACCATATCCCTTTGTTTGTCTTTTATCGACTATAGCAGTGTTTCTTTCATTTGCTAGTGTGAAACCCTGTTGTTCTTTAATTCAGATCTGCTGCAGAAGATCTGACACCTTCTGTATAATTCCATCTTGCGCTTGACCATAATGGTTATCGTTGTCAATTTCTGATGATGAATGGAATAGCTTAATTCTAGCTAGTTCTCTGAACCCCTCTACAGACCAGCCCAGCTTATGTGCATTTCCTAGTGATGAATGCTTAGTGGTCCGCTGTTGCTTCTTTTTCCAGTTGTTGTTCATCTGTTATATTGTAGCTTGAGGAGCGCTTGAGTAAAAAATAGGTTGTATTGTGGGGTGGTGAATCCGACTTGTTCTCCCAAGTTATGTGGGTAGGGTTACCATATTAATATACTGTCTTACGAGGCGATAACTCCTGCCTATCATTCTTCTTCTACTTCTACTACTATTATTACTATTACTATTATCATTATGATTATTATCATTATTCTTATTGCTGTTCCAGGCTGTGCGAGGAAGATTGGAATACAGAAGGTGACTGAACGGCCGCTGACTCTAGATTACTGTTTTCACAATTTATATGAGACGGCTTTACCCACATGGAGATCTCCGGTGCTGGACTGGTATCAATCTGAATCTCTGCCCATGGTAGCCAGCTTCCTGCACCTGGACACTGTGCATCTTCTTCCTTACTGTACAGACTCTGCTGGGACTTATCAGAGGCACCTCGATGTCTAGCACGCTTTTTGCCTGGATATTTTTGTTCGTATTTTGTATCTCTAGAGGGAGTCTCTTTTTCATCTTTTCTTTTACTGTATAAGACAAGTCTACTGTTAATTGCATCAGTTTTGCTTGAACTTTCTCCATCAGCAGCAAAGCACTAAATTGAATATGTTTCTGCTTCAAAGGCTAAAGCCAACAGATAAATACATAAAATTTTTACAAAAATTAAAAGAACTAGAACGAGTAACTAAACAACTAGAACAAGAAACCACATCCTTTCCTTGAAGAAGATAACATAAATAAACTTGTAAATTTCTTCCAAAAATATATAAGTTACATAAACACATGTGTATTCCTTAGCTCCAACTTTCACCCTTTTATACTTCCCTTTTGACCGAAAATACATTTCCAAGTTTCTCTGCACTTTCTCCCGTTGTGTGACTTTACACAAAAGAGATGCCATAATAATGTTGCTTAGTACTCACCAAAATGGTCTGGAGAAGAAGAAATTTCGAATAGGCCGAAAATGAATTATCCCTATCACTGCAGTCCCACCGCCTTTGTCGCTCCTATTAGATGAGTAGAACGTCTCTTGGAGTCGAATCTCGAGCTGAACTGCAGTTACCCGCAGTTTCGGGCTACGACGACGACGACGACGACGACGACGACGACGACGACGACGACGACTACTATTATTATTATTATTATTATTATTATTATTATTATTATTATTATTATTATTATTATTATTATTATTATTATTATTATTATTATTATTATTATTATTATTATTATTATTATTATTATTATTATTATTATTATTATTATTATTATTATTATTATTATTATTATTATTATTATTATTATTATTATTATTATTATTATTATTATTATTATTATTATTATTATTATTATTATTATTATTATTATTATTATTATTATTATTATTATTATTATTATTATTATTATTATTATTATTATTATTATTATTATTATTATTATTATTATTATTATTATTATTATTATTATTATTATTATTATTATTATTATTATTATTATTATTATTATTATTATTATTATTATTATTATTATTATTATTATTATTATTATTATTATTATTATTATTATTATTATTATTATTATTATTATTATTATTATTATTATTATTATTATTATTATTATTATTATTATTATTATTATTATTATTATTATTATTATTATTATTATTATTATTATTATTATTATTATTATTATTATTATTATTATTATTATTATTATTATTATTATTATTATTATTATTATTATTATTATTATTATTATTATTATTATTATTATTATTATTATTATTATTATTATTATTATTATTATTATTATTATTATTATTATTATTATTATTATTATTATTATTATTATTATTATTATTATTATTATTATTATTATTATTATTATTATTATTATTATTATTATTATTATTATTATTATTATTATTATTATTATTATTATTATTATTATTATTACTATTATTACTATTATTACTATTACTATTATTACTATTATTACTATTATTACTATTATTACTATTATTACTATTATTACTATTATTACTATTATTACTATTATTACTATTATTACTATTATTATTATTATTATTATTATTATTATTATTATTATTATTATTATTATTACTATTATTATTATTATTATTACTATTATTATTACTATTACTATTATTATTACAATTATTATTATTATTACTATTATTATTATTATTATTACTATTATTATTATTACTATTATTATTATTATTACTATTATTATTATTATTACTATTATTATTATTCCTATTATTATTACTATTATTATTATTATTACTATTATTATTATTTTTACTATTATTATTATTATTACTATTATTATTATTACTATTATTACTATTATTACTATTATTACTACTATTACTATTATTACTACTATTACTACTATTATTTTATTCGCTAAGAGCGCTAGAGATGTTCCAAGACTACAGTGGATCCACTTCTCAGGGAATGACGTCACATTCCAGAGCATTTCCAGAGATATGTTAACAACTCCAACTGGAATCCTTTTGAGGGGGAGTGGACAAAATGGCACAAAACACCCCCGACGAAAGGGGCCAGCTGCAGCGACGGCGGAGAAACAGAGATACTCCCCGGAGGGTATTCATGTAAAGAGACACAGTCATCAGTGATGGCGGTCAGAGGCGTAGGCTACGAAAACAACCTATCAATTTAAAGGAAGCGAAATAATGAAAACATTGAACGAGGAGAACTAAAGTTACATACAAAACATATCGCTATGTATATGCTTAAACAATTTAACCTGATCAATGGAGAGCAAATTAACAATAAAACAGTAACAATAGCAAATCAAAAATAACAACAGGAAGGAGAATCTGCAAAAATAATAATAGATGATGTAACAATAACAGTAAAGCTACAATTGAGGTGTTAGTGAAATGTGACTAAATAGTTTAAAAACATGAATAGAATAAAATTAAATATATTCTATGCGCATTCGGATATTCCTGTAAATAAACAAAAATATCACCGCATTCCTGCTCAAGTTTCCGAAATAATTCTTAATTTTCAGTTTACCGTGCCCAGAGAACAACAAAAACACAACAGAACACCACACCAGAACATAACACAGTACAATCTACAACAAAAACACTACCACCCACAGGGTACACAACACAAACTACTACACAAGGAACATTGAACTACAAGAAATTGCAAATTACAGGAAAAGACAAATCCTCTAAGGGATAAGAGAGACAGAGGAAATAATAAACACGCAAAATGGAGCTGTATTGAGATCGCAGGGTGTAGGCAACTTCTTTGCTCGTTCGGGAGAGGACGAAGAAACGGAACGAGCGAGAAGCAAGACACAAAAGAGATCCCCTTCGAACCGATGTGAGAAATTGGGGCAAAGATAGCTGAATTTTGAGGTCGCAGAAACTAATTTCATGTGGGAGGCATGAGCAGTAGTCTTGGATCCAGGAATAGTCCTGTAGCAGGTAAGAGGCTTTGTTAATTATTTTGAGAATACGGAATGATTCCACAAAACGAGACGCTGTGAATGATTTTGACACATCACCTTGGAGATGAGCTCCTAAAAATACCAAGTCCCCAACATGAAATGTAGCCGGCTGGCGCTGGCTAGTATAACGCTCGGCCCTTCGGCGAAAATCGGCCTGCAAGGCAACCATTGCGGATGTCCACTTCTCGTAGATGTTGGAACAGTCCAAGCTTCTCGAAGTGAATTGTTGATACTCCACACATTATTTACTGGACATGTTGGCATAAAATTACACATAAGGAAAAATATCGTTTTCCGGTGAGCTTCATGAACGGCTGTATTGATGTAAATTGGGAATTTAATAGGTAAAGTTCCAAGGAACTATGATTCCAACAATGAAGGGAGATAAGAATACCTTTAAGAGTACGGTTAACTCGTTCTGTAAAGGAAGGAAACGCACGTGCACGAATGTAAGAGGCGTCTTCACACCAATATATTCTGGTGTGCGAGTCGAGGCAAAAATAGGAGATAGGATTGAAGATGCGTTAAGGGCAATAACTGCTCTGACCGGGCCTCAGCCAGGTAAATTTAGTGAAGGCATTCACTACGATACAAACGTAATTGTGCCCTCGAGTAGTACGAGGTAAGATACGTACAAAATCTATGAAAAGTCTTTCCAATGGGTACTTTGCCAATGATGAACCAAATAAACCAATGCGCGAAGTATGAGGAGTTTTTGAACGGGGACAAAAATTTTCAATTTTTAATACAATGAGCAATAGCCTTATGAATCCCACTACATAGAGAGTATTTAGTGATTATTATTTTTCGTTTTAAACACGCCTAAATGTGCACCAAATGCGGAGGTATGGAAATATCTTACGAGAGGTACTAAAACTTTTGGCAGCAAAATACAGCAACTTAGAACGTGGTAATTGGGGTTAACAATAAATCATCATGAAAAGTATAACCTATAGAGACAGCACCTAAACTTTCCTGTTGCCATAAAACCTATAAGTGAGGATCCTGTTCTTGATGCAGGGAAGATGAAATGAAAACCTCAGGAAATATATTTCGGAAAGGTAAAGATTGCCGCAGCGGTGGGGCGTGACAGTTAGTCAAATCCTCTGTTGAACGAAACATTCTTGAAAGGGCATCAGCCACTGAATTTTCTGAACTTTTAATGTGGGAAACCTAATATTTAAAGGTACCAATCTTAGTCGCCCAACAAGAAAGTTTTCCAGTTTTACGTGTATGGGATAAGACCCAAGTAAGTGTCTGATTATCACATTCAACAAAGTAGGAGCGATGTTCCAGATATGAATGAAACTTGTCAAAAGCCGTAAGTATGGCAAGAACCTCCAGCTCACATACCGACAATTTCCTTTCCGTCGGAGGTAACACTCGCAAGATAAAGCAAATATGACAACGAGCGTCCTTGGCGCCCTGTAATAAGACTTTAGCCACCGCAAAACGTCAGACGTCCGCCTGTACAGTAAATACTTTGCCAAATCACGAATAGCCTATACTGGGGGGGTTCATTATGGTCTGCTTGAGGTTCTTGAAAGCTATAAGAAATTACTATTGGAAAATGTTAAAACTTTAACAGTCAATAAGTATCACGCTCTCTCTCACACTGCTTCCCACAATGTTTGGTTGGGTGCTTACAAGTAATAGATACGGAACGGCAGTTTATTCAGCTCCTGATGAATCACATCTCTGCCATGGAAAATGATATCTCCGACTAGTTCTCTGAGGCAACTCTGGGATTTGGAAAGCATTGGAATTAGAGATATATAGACACGAGAACTATCAGAGAAAGATGCTGTAATCCTCAAAGATTTCCAAGAGTAGTACTAAATTGAAGATGGAGGAAGGATCGTATCACTCCCAAAGAAACCCAATATTATCCTGTCCAGCAATTTATCAACAGCCGAATAACGATTTCGCAAGCTCCAACGAGGCATCAATAATGATTTGGAATTCCAAACTATTTATCACGCTCATATATTGTATTAGATAAGAAAGAGAAAAGTAGAAATAGTTCCAGATGAAGTCGTTACTGTAAATTTATTTTATCTGCCTCTTCACGTGGTGAAGAAGACAAAAGGAAATGCAACAAAATGGAGGAACGTTTTCGATGGCTCACCTCATGAACAAGGTTTGCTTTCATTAAACGAAGCCTTAGAAACTGGGCCTAACTTGTCGCTAATCTTACATTTCTGTCTGTATCCAAAAGCAGTGGTGTGTGATGTAACTCAGGCTTTTCTGCAATTGAGCCTTAACGAAAGGGACAGAGATTTGAAACGATTTCTGTGGTTTCATACTGAAATCAACAGCGACGGAAACTGCCAGACTAGGAAGGAAGTCGTAGCGTACTGCTTTACTCACCTCCCTTTCAGACTCACTAGCAGTTTTTTACTTCTTTCAGTCACCTTTCGGAAATTGGTAACATTGTATCCTGAAGAATATCCCATTGCAGCAGAACCTTTGAATAAATGCACATTTATGGACGACTTTTCAGTTAGCATGGATGACGATAATTAAGCCATCACTGTGGACTACGAACTCACAGCCTTATTTCGACGCATAAAGCTCCCACTATCAAAATGAGTCACGAATTCAGATCTGAATAACATATGGAAAATAGAAAGGTCAATAAATCACAAGAGAAACGCGCGTACTGGGCGTAGATTGGAATGTCAATGCAGACTATCTTTTTATAATTCCTAGTGATTTCACACGTTATTTGTCTGAGACACTGCGAACGAAAGGTCAAATATTGAAAATCGCCGCCAGATTTTATGATCCGTTTGGTTTATTTGCTCCCGTACTGATCGTTGGAAAGATCATTTTTCAAAATACTTGGAGCAAAGGTCTACACTGAGAAAAATACTGCCACCAGAACTGGCCCAAAGATGGCAGACATGGATTTATAATCTTGAGCAGTTGTCTTCTATTCGAAAACCCCGATGGTTTAGAGCATTGAATCTAAATGGTGATCAAACAATCCATGTGTTCTGTGACGCCTCGGAAAGAGCTTAAGGTGGAGTTTTGTATGTGCGACTTGAAACGACCTATACTAAAACTGTTCGTCTCGTATAGTAAGAACCGACTAACGTTTGTAGAGTGAATTTATCCCGGCTACAGGTGCTTGTAGCTTTAATTGGCTTACGTCTTAAATGTTTATGTGAATTAGACAGCGCTTGACTCCTCAAGAACCACATTATAAAGCGATTTTACAGTAACGTTGGGATGGATAAGCAGTAATTCCAACCGCTGGAAGACTTATTTTGTGCAACCGCGTGTCTGAGATTCTGACCCACACTACGTCCAGTCAGTGGAGACATTGTCCAGGAATCGACAACCCTGCCGATCGCCTTTCGAGAGGACTTCAAACACAATGAATGAGGACCCTGGACTCATCAAGTGTTAGAATAATTACATAACCATAGAGGCCCTTACCGTCAACGTTATCTAAACATTCTAACACTTTCCCGAAGATCTTGCTTCCTTTCAGCATGGATTTACCAGAAGAAAAGAAGACAGTTCAGGTTCTGGAAACCAACACTTCAGAGTAACTGTTCGCCACTTTACGATTCAGTTTATACTGGAAAAGTTTGGAAACTTCACAGCCACAGGAATGGAAGAAGCGGGAGCGTACTGGATACGGCAAGTCCAACAACGATGTTTCACTACTGAGCTTCAAAAATTGAAGAAAACCTTCAACTAGCAACAACTTCAGATATTTCGCTACAACCCTTTCCTGAAGCATGGTAAACGCTGTAAAATACCAACAAAACCAAACTTATTGGACCCCTTTTGTAGATGAATACACCTACTAATCTTGGCGGTCGACTACAATTCGCAGATATTACGAGCAGTGAAAAGCATCTCATTATTCTAGATGGCTCTCACTTTCTGTATGTTCTTGACAGGAAAAACTCATAAGACTTCAGCATTTGGATGTCTCCGCTATCTTGACTGAACTGCGCACTGAATTTTGGATTTTGTGGGCACGCCATGCAATCTTACGCTCTTGCATTCTGTGTGCCTTCCTCGCGTGCATTTCCTTGCTCATCAAAGGAGATGCAAGGGGATGGAGGCACCAATGCCGCTCGACCAGTTACGCCCTTGTAAACCATTGCAGTAGCGGGAATAGACTTTGCAGGACTACTGCATGTCACATCTAGAATCGTCTTGAAGAAGCCTACATTGCATTATTGACCGGTGCAAGAGCGCGTTCCTTGCATTTAGAACTGTGCAGTGATATGTCAACAGGCTTATGAAAGCCTTACAGAGGTTCATCGGTCTACGTGCCACACCGCATGCGATCTATAGCGGCAACGTTCAGACATTCCATTCTGCGAATAGAGAATTGATAGAATTATGGAGAGTGTTCTCAGCGACAAAGATATTAGTATTTAGCCGATCAAAGTTTAACATGGAACTTCAGTGCCCCATGTGCGCCTTGTTGGGGAGGATGGTGGGAAAGAGTAATTGGCTACAGCGAGCGGTGCCTACGAAAAGTACTTGGACGTTCCACTATTGACGATGAAGGACTACGGACTATTTTAATCAGCATAAAAACCGCATTAAACACAAGACCCCTAACACAAGATAATGATAATGGTGACGTGCTGCCTCCATCATACTTCTTTGTTGTCAATTGATTCCCCACGATACCCACCGGACTAGAACCACCAAGAAATGATCTTGTACCAGCTTCCAGATTACGCCAACAAATAGCTTTTCACTACTGGAAACGTTGGAATAAAGACTAACTGCTGTTATTTCGGAATTTCCACGAAGATTGTCAGCCTCGAGACCTTGGTAAAGAATTAGAGTTGGTGACGTTCTACTACAAGAGGACACATGCCCAAGTCACATTTGGAAGAGAGCACGTTTGTAAGAGTTGCCAGAGGGATGTGATGGATGGATTAAAACTATTATTCTTCACACCTCGGACGGAAACCATTTTATACATTATGTCCAGCTGGCCATCCCTCTCGAGATAGACCAGGGAGGGGAGGATGTTGGAGAAGAAATAACTGCAACATGTGTCACCCGTTTAGTGACACTATATATTCATATATAAACTCTTTGCGTATCTAGAGTAAGGGCTTTTGTTTTTCTTTGTAATATTGTGTGAATAAAAATTAGTTTCCAGCACGATCAATAGTTCCTTTTCCACCAAGCTATGTATCACTGCAGTCCTATAGAAGTTCTATGCTTGACATTTCATCATTGCTACCAGCTAAAACACAGGTTTTGTGCATGGGCTTATGCAATTTAATTATGCGGTATAATTGGACAAGTAGAGATACACAAATTCAATGTTTCTTGCACGTAAGAAGCTCTTCATTGTTTTTTAATGGAGTTTGAGGGTAGAGCCTTCTCTTTCTTTACATTTTTATAGAATGCATTGTCTGTCACAAACAATGAATTTGGTTCTAAATTTGACATTTAGCTTTGTCTGAGCTAGGGTACAAAGTTTTCAATATTTCGCTACTTGCAATAAGTAAGAGAATACACTCACTGGCTGGGCAGCTTAAATAATTACTTGTTTCCTACTTAATGAGGGAGACGTTCAACACAATACCTTGGTGGTATAGGTTTGTCCACTAGTTCCAAAGAAATTTGAAATTCTAAATTGTTTGGCGACACCTATACGCTTGACTCCCACTAGATACAGAAATGTACAAACGAGAATTATAACTGTCTCCATATAATCACATAAACAATACTTGCAAGGGAGACAAGAATAGCACATTTAGGTAAATATTTCTTCTGCCCATTCTTACCTATAAAATGGGTGTCAATACTGTTTTACAGTATCTAAACCTATGAAACTACACTTATGGTCAGGATCTACCTGCTGAGTTCCCCGCCTAAAACCTGGGAAGCAGCCCGCGACTTCACGCAGTTTTGCGGTAGAAAGGTTCCTAGGTTACAACCCCCCACTATTACAGGGTGCAAGTGGATGTTCCACTTACGTGCGTCAACCCATCCGGGAAGATCACCGATTACCTCGGTCAGGCCACCAGTGATCGCACAACGTGCTACTAGCTCTCCAGGCTAGTACCGGAGACCTTGAGGCGTGTGATAACCCCATAGGCTAGCGAACAAGACAGACTTTACCAATACCCATAGGTTTCGGGAATCACTGCCCCGCCGAAGCCTACCCAACCGAACAAATCCCTTTCGGGAGGGCCTGGGAAGGTCCGACCCGACGTACTTCTGATGTCAGAAGTATCACGAGTGCAAGGGTTCCTCAGCGCCCCCACCACGGCAGCTGAAGGGGCTTATCCCTTCCCCTACGGGACCAGTGAAACCACAGTACTTCAAATCTGTAATGGTGGGACTGGAACTGTTATCTAATAATCAATCGGTGAGTCAACTTTAAGTGAAGTATCTAAGTTTCTCTGGTTATTTTAGTCCCACATAACAAAAGATAACGTTTTCGGTCTTCTTTCAGTGCCTTTCAAATTCATTGGAACATGAAAACTGGTTCACTTTTGAACTGAGACTCGCTATTTAATTTCCGAGACTATGTGTGCCTTCAAGCTAGTTGGTATTCTGTAAAAGCGTAGTACTCCAGGCAAACTAACCACATGAATGCATCTTTTGAACTGAGGACTGCGTTTGAAAAACTCAAGTGGAAGCGAATGAAGTTCTAAGTATGAGAAAAGTAGTGATGCGTAAGTCGGTAGAGTATATCGCTCTTAGAAGTGGCAGTGCTGCTATGAACGCTGGAGATGCGCATTAGTGCACATTGCAAATTAATAAGATATACTTTAAGGAAAAATATTTATAATTATTTGAGGAATGAATTAAAAGTCAACACCCACAGCTCGTTTTGTAAACTGCTGGCAGTTTAATGTTTAATAAGCAGCAGAAAAAGTGAGTGGATCACAATAGATATTTTATGGTAACGTTGCCGACACCAATTTGCCATCCTTTATTACGTCATACACTGACACATTGGAAACAGGTCACAAAAACGAACATTGTTTAAAAGAAGTGTGCAAATTAATGGAACCGCTGCCAATGAGTTTACTCTAATTCTATACATATATAAATATGACCAACAATAGTCTGACTAGTGGATAACGTGATAATTCTGGAAGCGACAATCTCCCCTCCCACGTTGGAAGATTCCAGCAACATTTGTAGAAGCGAGCGTCCTCGCGAATTAGTGAGAGACTTAACTTGTGCGTTTGTGATGCGACACAACTTTGGTGTATTCTACGAGTGAGAGATATCAAAGAGGTATTACGTTCAATACATAGAAAAATTGTTCCTGGCTCTAAATAGGGTTTTGGCCTTATACCTCCATGGTTGGTTGGATAACTGAATCCTTTGCGTGATAGGGAACGTGTTGTTCTTGCTGTGTGTTCTTATTTATGCTTAATGAAGTTGATGTGTTTCGTATAGTCCGAAGCTTTCTTACTTAATCCTCTATTTGGCTATGTTGCCTGGGGCAACATTACACTTTATTCAACGACAAAGTTTGTTAGTGCAGTCAAATGATACTCCGTCAACATCCAAGCATGCCACCACACCGATTATTTTACTTGGGCCCTTCCCGTCCTTTACCACAGGCAGATTTGATTGCAGTTGCCGAGATTCGAACCAATGACGTTTAGCTTTGAATGGGTGGACAGCCCATTGTATATCGCTGTAACGACCATGGCTATTCGAATCGATTGCGTTGAGGCATCACAGAAAACCCTATATGAACCGGTTTAGCAACTTGAACAGCATAAGTAAAAAATTAGCTTGCTAATTAAAAGGTTAAATGCATCTTCTGTTCAGGCTTACTGGTAATGTAACAATCAACTCAACAATATTCATCTAGAAGCAGCACACTGCATTGGTGGAATTACGAGTACATTCCTCCCTTGTTTAGTGAGATTGATCTTTTAAATTTTGCAAGCGAAGGTGCTAAACATGTATAAATGCAAAGGACAAACCACACATTTCAGTGTATACGCGAAACTTGTACTTCAAGTATGGATAAAACTTTCTGTTCCAAAAGGCTTCCCAAAAGTTATTAAGCCATATTATTTAATCTGAATTAGCGGTAAGGACTATCGAGAAAATACTGAATAAACAAGTGAAAAAAGAGACACAAATATTTCTTCTCACAAATGTGGTATTGAAATGACAACAAACTTAACGCATAATAATTTCGTCCTGTTCCGTTGCTCCAATCTTGTGTGCAAAGCACTCTACTGCAAGCCCGGAACCACTACCACCAAATGATGCATGATATAATGATGGGGGGAAGGGTTGTGGCATTAATGACGACTTCACTAGTGAGCAGTCAGCTTGTTCAAGTATGCAAACCAGCGTGTGAAAACAAATGAAGGGCGTTAGCAGAAAAACAAATGAATGTTCTCTATCCCCAGGCATAGGATATTGAATTTTGGGAAGAGTAAAGGTTTCCAATTGTTCCAATGTGAGTTTGTGTACAGCGTGTATAACTGTACACTCTCTGTTCCATATATTCTTACCCCTGTATTGTCTAATACTATTAATGTTAATAATCTTGTTGTTCTACTTTACGGGTTTGGACTTCTTAATCCGTTCCGGCTCCATTTTGGTTGGGCCAGCTCTTTTCGGTCTTTCTTTTCTTCATAACTTGACTCCGATTTTTGTCCTTTTAGTATACTTGGCTATCTTTGTACAAATCCTCAAACTGGGTAACAGGTTAAAATGGCGACCAGGATACTACGTGTATACGAACATGGAAGATATAGTTTTAGACCCTCTAGGTATGGAAAGTTTGAATGACACCTACCCGCGGAAGGTGCACATTTAATTCCTTAAACGATAGTACATACGTCGCATGAACACATTCTTCAACACAAAAATAAATATTTAGGAGGGAATACTTCAGAAATTTTAGGAATGAATAATGTATTTTAATTTATGTCCAAGTGCTTTTAAAATAATGACGTTTTCCTTTTCTCATGTATATCAAACGGTATTTAATGTACATGTTCTATCCTGTCTTACATGATCTGTCCTCATGATAAAATGGAAAGCAACAATTTTATACGCTAGGTGGAGTGGAAATTTCACGCACCATTAATTATTTTGTACTAAACACTTAGTTCCACACGTAAGATATTATTGTATTCAACTGGCTATAGCGTGCACTCAACACAAAAGGAATATTTTTGTGACCATTGCAATACATATGACGGTTTTGGTAAAACTCAAATACTTTATAAAACTAATATGATATACCCAAATACTTATTGGCCCTAGTTCCACGTGGAAAGTCATTTTTATCCACCTTGGGTTAAAAATGCTTATCTAGAAATGGTTTCAAGTAAGTGTGCAAGGAGTTATATTCCTGCTGATATGAATGATGCGGAGGCAGCATTCATCCTTTAATAAGCCCCAGCCATTTGTGATTCTAGATCATACAAAGACACTTAGATTTAAGTTTCAATGCATTTCTACTGAATTTAGCAAGCTCCAATCAGGTAAATCTAAAACAAGATAAATGATAATGGTTTTAAAATATGTTTGATGATTAATGTATATTGAGAAGCATATTTTAATAAACACTGGTTTATGCAATAAAACGAATCTCTTATACCGGAAATATTGTCGAGTAAGTGATCATTTTCTAAAACACTGGTAGAGAGACAAATAATTGCACTCATTTTTATGCCTATGTTAAAATCAAGTAAAATGTGAAGAAGCAGGGTTAAGTTTTGTCAGAGGATTGAAGTCATTAACTTCATTTTGAGGTAAAGACAAATATTATAAGTTATAATGGCAAAGATAAATGGATTACGACTAAATGAGGTCATTAGAAAACTATTAGTTCATGGCACATCTGGAAATTGGTTAGAAGTGTTCAGAAAGAAAAGACCCAGATACTTATATAAACAAACATGAAAATTGGAATGGGGATAAAGATCTTAGAATTTACCAAGTAAGAAGTTGTGTTTTGTAGGGGAACAAGCAGTTTAAAAGTTGGCAGCAAGTATGTAGAAGCGCTGGCAGTGGCGATACAGTAGCCGGGATTAAAGTTGATGAAAAGGACGTACATTACTGTCTGTGAAAAATGCAACACCAAGAAGGATAGCATGAATTCAATTAATTTAATATCACAGGTTAAGTATATGGCAAGTAGCAAATGATTATCTTTTCCAATCTGTAAATGAACTTTGATCCCTAATCAGTATTTCGTGTGACCAACATGCGCTGCAATTAGAGTTGCTAAACGCCATGGCATTGCATCAAAATTTTTCTGAATTAGTTCCCGAGGGATTTCCCTCCACGCAGTTTATATTGGAGCTCAAAATTCCGTGACACTAGTTATTGGATGACCATGACGCACCAGGTGCCGACCAACCATATCCCAGACATGTTCGATGGGCAACATCTTAGGCGAACGTGATTGGGCATTGTCCTGCTGAAATATGACCTGAGAAGATGCGTAAAGCAGAGGTAGTACCCCAGGCTCTACAACCACCGTCAGGCATCGGTTGCTGTTCAAAGTACCCTCAATTCGTAGCAGGCGAAATCGGTTGTTGTAACCAATGGCGTCCCAAACCATCTCACCTGGTGTCTGTCCGCTATGTCACGAAACAATGCAGCCCTCCAGGTTGCGCTCACCAGGGTACCGTCGAAGACGTACGGCCATCACTGTAGGACACGTTGAAGCGGGGCTCATCCGAAAAGTCTACATTTTGCCAGTGAGCACCCCAGTATCTGTGTTCACATGTCCACTACGGTCGGAAAACCTTTCTGGACAACGGAAGTCAGCAATGGCGTGCGTACAACCTGCAGCAGACGGAGACGAACCATTGATGCAGACAAGTTCACACTTGTTGCGGTATTCCAGTGTCCAGCAAACACTGTGGATGAAGGTGTACGGTCCTTTAAGTACGGACAAAATGACGGTCATCCTGTGCTGTGGTTATTTTTCGTGATACATTTTCCGCCCTTCACTGCGTATGGCCTTCATCCATCCACTGCTTCCACACACGCATCAGTGTCGTAACATGCATGTACAAGCGAAATGTCGCGGAATGAAAAACCTCCGCTTCCCGGAGACCGACCATTCTGTTCCGATCGAACTCTCTCAAACGCCGATATGGCTCCCTTTATCATCGACGAGGCATACTGGCACTCACTTTGTTGTTTCCACCTAGTTTGAGAGCTCTACAAGGATTACACTGAGCACAACACTGACTTTGTCGGACCGACACGCGAGGGCTATGCTTGGCCTATGTGTACCCCATCTCTCTGCAGACATAATAACGTGTTGCTTGCACACTCTTTTACACTTTAGCCAACTTTGTAGCTATTCGAATAATTCCTTCTTGCTGTTACAATTTTCAGAAGAAGCGGTGCACTTTTAAAATTCGAGACATTTTCCTTGTGCTTTACACTCTTTCAGAAGGCTTAGTAATTGTTTTTCAAATAATAGATGATGATTAGTTCAAAATTTATTATTTCTTATTTATCTCAACCTAACAAAATTCTAATTAAATTAGGTCTAATAATGAAAAATATTACAGTTAATAAAAATATAATTACTAAAGAAATAAAACGATTTCACGCCGGATAAAACAGATTTAACGGTCGTTTAAAATAAGCTTTCAAGTAGCTTTATAGCGACTCTTGGCCACTTAAGTTTTTCGCTTGAATTATTTCACACCATAAATTTTCTCAGAGATTGGGAGATGCAATATTTCAACTCTAATATTTAGACATGTTTGATACTGCACATTGTTAAGAAGTCGGAAACTGTAGTCGGTAACTCCAAGAAAGTTATCAGTCATATTTTTCACACCTACTCCACATGCCCGAGACAAAATCTCTATACATCACTTGATCAACTTGGTAGCAGAATATTGGAGGCCGAAATATCCGAGACGGCGTAAAAATGTGTGAAAAGGGATTCGAAATCATCTCTTATAGATTATCGTTATGAAAAATTGAAATAGTTATATCGGATTCGTTCATTTTTAAGAAATGAAAATACATGTTTAGTCAGCTGCTCCTGTTTGATTCTGAGAGATGCAAAATGTGACTTACGCATTTCTTTGAATGTCTTCTCATTACTGATTTGCCTAACACTGTATACGGGAACAATAGACAACTCTATGCAACAATATTTTACGGTAGATAATACAATCGTTAAGTATGTTAATGATAAACGCATCATACACTGTCACTGGGAACTGCAGTAGTTGCCTTAGATGTATTTTACCATTCATTTACACACATCATTCAAAACTCCTTTGAAGAAACAAAACATCACATGCACAGGTTGCCAAAATAACTTGAATATAAAATATAAAATTTACGCAGTGCGACAAATTGGATTAAAGCAGTCAGCCAAAGATTTTTCCTTGCTAAGTATTGGGTAGACACTATTGCCACACGAATGGCTTATTTCAGCTTATAGAACTGTTTTAATGGTTTACTTATTTAAGTTAAAACTACTAAGATGAGCTCTAGACGGTGTATGGAGGTGCAGGAAATTTGTAAAGATTCAAGGTGGAGATTGGGATTGGGATTTCATTACGGAGGGGATTCGGTACGTAGGCCACCATGCTGGGCCCATTGCTCCTAAGTCTCCAGTGGGGACACTCCAGGGAGAAAGGATGAGGCGAAAGGGACAGAGGGCGGACGACTCTAGGAGCCATGACAGTACAGACGGCAGGGTCCCTAAATTTTACTTGGATAGAGACCTCCGTAGACAGGCCAGGACAACGAACCCGCTCTCCTGATCCAAAATCTTACAGACCAAGTGTGCAAGAAATGCTAATATGCAGCCGACTAGTACTCGTTAGGGAGCAATTCGGCTTCAGAAAGAACAGATCATGTGCAGATGCTCTCAACTATATCCTCGACATCACTGAGGAAACGCAAAATAAATATGTCCTAGGCGTCCTCGTCGACATCGAAGGAGCATTCAACAACTTATGGTGGCCGGCCTTATTTGTAGAACTTCAACATATAAACTGCCCAAACAACATCTACCACACAATTGAAGACTACTGCCGAAATAGAATAGTCCGTTACAGTAACGGGAATGAGTGCATCACAAGAGAGCAAACCAAGGGTTGCCCGCAAGGATCGGTGTGCGGGCCTATGTTCTGGAACATAGGTCTTGAGCCGACTCTGCGCAAGCTTGATGCACAGCAAGACCTTCTCGCACATGCGGCATACGCAGACGACAATATACTTCTCCTTTGCGGAAACAACAGAAAGGACTTAGAGAGGAAGGCTACAAACACCTTGACCTTTCTGCAAGAGGAGCTCACGAAAGCCAAACTGACAATATCAGCCAGAAAGTCGCAATACATCCTTTTAAAAGGAAAGCTCCACCGCGACACTTGCCTTAAACTTGGTGCCGCCCGGATCCAAAGTGCAAGATGCATCAACTACCTTGGCGTTGCTACAAAAAGAGCCATTGTTCAAGACGCACATAGATTATGTTACGCAAAATGCGCACAACGTTCTTGCCAAAATTGCGAGGTTGAGCAAAAACTACGGCACCATCCCATTCAAAGCCGTCGTCCTATACAACAACCAGCTTAGCTCAATCGTCAGACACGCTGCCAGCGCCTGGACCCGAAAACCGCCAGCACGGCCCTACATAAGCTCCAACGATTAATTCTAATAATGATGACAGCAGCATTTGCTACGACACCAACTGACGCTCTCCTCGTGGTGCAAGGGCTAATTCCCCTAGATCTGGAGATTCGTCGGAAGGCTCCATGCTACTGGCTACGAAAGAACAACACTCGGGCAGCACAATTAGCCGGCGGCGTAGTCTGCGATGAGCTAGAAGTTAAGGAAGAACTAGTTGCTGAATGGCAACAAGGATGGAAACGCGAGCATAACCGGCAGGCGTACATACGACATCCTACCAAACATCGAGGAACGCCTGAAAATGAAATACCTGCAACCATCCAGAGGTCTAATACATTACGTGACTGGCCATGGCCCATACTCCAGCCACCTCCACAAACTCCACCTGAAAGACATAGAAAACTGCCGATGCGGAACAACTGAAACACCGGAACATGCTGTTTGGGAATGTCTACTTACCATACGACATAGGACAACAGCGATGTCGTACGTACAGGACAAGACGATTTATGAAATTATAAGAAACAAACGACTCTGGACTTGGTTCGACAAAGCGGCAAACACTTTCTCAATTAAGGCAAGAGAAGAATTCATCAGTGGAAGATAACCTTAAACAACACTCTCGACAAGGACAAGTTACCGGAGATGACATTGGAATGTATAATTAGGTTAAGATAAAATTAGGAATTATAAGTTAATGTTAGATATTAGTTAATATATGTAAAATAATTGTAAGTACTCCTAGGGTACCTCAAAAATATTGATTATAAATAAAAATGTAACACAGAATTGAATAAAAAGCGGAAAAAAGTCTGGTTTGTAAAATAGGCACCAGCGATCCGAGCCCCATAGGTGCCTGGCTGGCGGTCCCGAAATAGTCCCAGCAGAGGAGCTGAGGCAGGCAACCGATCTACCGGAGGAGGAAGTAGTTTTCCTCAGAGCATATCATCCTGCCATGCACCGCCGAGACACCCGCCGACACTTCTACCCTAAAAGAGACCACCAGATGGGTGATATGAAATCATAATGAAGGGATAGGAAATTTGGGGGATGTATTTAACCTACCCAGCATCCGCCTAGCGACCCACCAAAGGTTCAAGGTGGAATCTGACTTCTGCGATTACTTATTCCTATGAAACCTCAGCCTGCAAGCTAGATTGGCCGACTGATATCACGGTTTCCTTGCAACTGTGAAACTTAAATGCGATTTGAAATCCTTCGTACTAACTACAAAAGTTTCAATATGATTTTAGTTTTATCTCGCTGGGATTATAATTTGATATGATAAAATAGCACTTACAAAACCACAAATGTATACAAAATAAAATATTCACGACGCTTTACACGGCAGGTGGATAATTTATACTTCGTTGTGGGCTTTTTGTTGTGCATGTTATTGTGCTTGACCCATTGCATACAACTTAGCTTTAACTACTTGCACCAATTAATAGACATAAGTGATGTATATATTATACATTTATACATACGACAAGTCTGTTGACATACTATAATATGTGGTTCAAAAAGCTATCGTGCCAAACTTGCATTTTAAGTTATGAATGTTATTTTAATATTCTCTTTTGAGGCCCGCAGGAATATGAGGAACTTGTAAATTCATATACTATTCAGATAAATTATCCAGTACCTCTTTTTCCTCAAATAATTTCGAGAATTACAGCCTGCGTACCTTCGATGATTTTAAACAGTAGACATGTGTAAATTAAGACTTTTTGTAATCATTTTACATGCCGTGCAGTGGGGCACAGTGAAATGCATTACACTTTCTCTACAATACCTACCTAACGTAGGTTCTACTGATTAGGCGGTTTCACATCGACTTAGAGTTGAAGGCCTTTCCTTATTAATCTAAATGGTCCATGTCCTAAAGTGTGAACGAAAAAGGTAGGGTAAAACCTAGAGAGTGAAATGCATGTTGAACAGGCGCTTCATAAGCTTATAACATTTTCTGCAGCCAAGAGCACTTCTTAGAATTTACTAAAACAGGCAGATACACATTCATCTTCCACTGGCTTCATACCAACAATGCACTGAGCTCAATTTCAAATAGCTTGTGCTCTAAGTAATTGCTTTCTGACGTAGGAGAATTCGTTAAATGTGCCATGAACACCTTAGTATATGAAGCTAAAGCTAGAACCAGATTGAACTATTTTAATTAATTAGAAGCACGAATGTTCGATATACCGTATCGCTGTTCTATTTAGGTGAGTTGCCATCGCAACACAGCTTGAGGCTGAACGCCGACGCATATTGTCTTCAATAAATCACAAGGCATTCTAAAATTCATTTTGAAATACCTAGACAAAGCAGTTTCTAAGCAATAAACGAGAGTGGAAAGAAATAATTGAACCGCAATGACAGAAAAATCATTCCTAACCACCAGTTTCTTGAATTTTTAGACAACACTCGAAACTGACTTTTCGGTGGTCTCTGTTGCACTATATAAATTGGCGTTTGTTAGTCTCGCAAAATTTTGGAAACGGCTGAGCCGGTATTCCCAATTTTGGTTTTGAAATATTTGTAGAAGTCCAAGGAAGGTTTAAAAGGTGAGAAAAAGGATTTGATGTGACAATTGACCGGCTTATTCGCAAAACAAAAGTACACACGCAAACGTTTATACACACACGCACGCATACACACGCACGCACACGCACATACGCGCACACACACCTTCTTTTATATTTGACAAACAAAAGCATAGCAAAGTAAAAAGATATTCCTCTCCTTGTCAACGTGTTCAAAGCTATTTCACTTACCATATTTTATTAAATAATGTTTACCCTTTGTTATCAACACTGAATTCTGTTATGTGGTATGATGGTATACCTTTTGAAAATTACACACAAAATTAATTTCTGAACGCATTGTAATACTATACGTATTTGACTAAAGACAATTGTCAATTATTGTTGAATCCTTGAATACCATCTTTATAATTTGTGTTTGTGAATGTGAATTGAATTGATACAAACTTAATTGAATTCCTTTGCGAATTTGTGAAGTTCACGGAAAATTTTGACTTAGATTGTAGAAGTCATTCAAATGTGCGACAAAACAAATCACGTACTGATGGGCTTGGAGACGCAGATAATGCTAATAGTCTTGTTGGTATGTCACAATTGTGTTCTAGATTGTCTAAAAATGAGGAGTATACGCTTAGATTGGAACGAATTAGTTGACTCAGTTATAGGCCAGGATGACGTAGTCAACTACTCTATAGAGTTCTTAAATTCCTTAGAATTTTCTGGACTCCCACTTCAGAATTTTAAAATTAAAAGTAGGGCCAGTTGTGATCATGCTGCATAACATTAACCAACCACGACTGTGAAATGGAAGGGAACTAGCCGTGAGAAAGCGAATAAGTATCGTCATCAAGTCTACAATCATCCAGGGAAAGTAAAAAGAAGATAATATTTTGATCCCGCGTATTCCGATGATTATTACGGATTTACCTTTTCATTTCAAGCACCTACAATCTCCCGTGCTTTTGGCCTTTGCGATGACCTAAATAAATCGCAAGGGCAATCGTTGGATGTTTGCGGGATCAACTTTGGCTTTCCACATTTCTCTCACGGACAATTAATTATACGTCGCGTGTTCGCGCGTCAGAATACCATCATCATCATCATTATATATTTTACACCACAAAATATTTTTATCAGAAAGCTGTAAATTAACTAACCTGATTGTAACTGTGCTGTACTTAAACTTCACCCTCAATTGCAGAATAAATAAATAATCCGAATTTGTTTCATTTACGAGTATATAGATAAGTTCAGACAACTTTTATTCACCATACAAAGTTCGCTGGGTCAGATACATACATACACATGCATATGTATAGAATAACTTAAACTCAATTGCATATGAATTTCTGCGCCTGGAGGTTACATAAACCAACTGCAGCTTACATTTTGTAAATACTTCAAGTTTCGAATTTCATAGTTCATTAATGTTAATGAAGGTATTTGGCACCTGCCGCATGTCGAATGAAGTTGGATAGACATAATCAACTAAGCCTTCAGTAGTATAGCTGGGATATGATCTAGGAATATTTGGGTTACCGTGACCCTAGTGTAATCATTTGAACTAGCAGGGCAATAGTCAATGCATTTTTCAGCTGATTCGCCTTTTTATGGTCTGAATTTAGTTGGTATCTGCACAATCTTAGCATTAATTGTAGACCACTTAATGAAAATATTTGAAAGATTATTGTACAAGGTACGGCTGTCTGCCCATTCCTTCAAAGCGTTACTTTATTATGCACTTTGAAAATGAATCTATTATGTTACATTCATGTGTAAATTGCCATCTCATTCAGTTGCCAAAGTCACTGTCTTTATCTAGTACAACTGTCACTTTATTACTAAGAAGTTCAGTTTGCAATGCTACACTTAATTTATGTTATTTTACTAATGTGAACTAGTTCAATTTTCCCAATCACTTCATCTTCTTTATGACACAAAGAAATACACAAAATAGCCTCTACCGTACGCTTGACTCGATTGGGAGTAGAGCAAGAAATTTCTCTTATCTCTCGCAGTAGCAAAATTTGCTGCACGCTGCAAATTTCTTCGGAATCACACTGCAAGAAGAATATATGGCCTACCCACCACAAAAAGGCAAGCGAGGCCAGAAGAGGGAGAGGGGTTTTAACTGTTTATCTGCTCTGACAGTGATCTGTTTACTACGAAGTGACTGCATGGGAGTGCATGAGTCACCCATGCTGCCACATCTAATGCTCGTTTCAGTAAATGCAGTGATAGGTATTATGCATGTTTGAGTTATGTGACAACACTGCGTATACATAGATGAATCTGATATCCGTATCATTACGGAAAGGCAGGCATAAACATCATGCAGTCAGCAAAAGCGATTATGTTGCTTATTCCTCTGCATTGCCTTAATGTGTTGCAGACAACACTTGCGATGTTTATGCTTTGGAAGCGAGCTACTTCTCTTTGTTAACCTCTCCAACGAAACCGACCTTTTTCAGCCAACTATTCCCCTTTGACAGTCATATTACTTCTGTGTAGCTTGAAGTAAACTTTTGGAGGCCACAGTGACGTTCTTGAACTAATTTCAGCGTCGATATTAAAAAATCTAAATAGGTATTCTTTGAAGAGTGAGAACAGAGTTTTATTACTATATATATATATATATATATATATATATATATATATAGTAATATATAGTAATATATAATATATATAATATTATATTACACATTAAGTAAATATTTCTAAAGGTTTGTACCAGGTTACACAAATTACAAAATTAAATTCCTATTAATTCAATATGAAATATAGTTTCTAAAATATCTTCTCATAAGCATTAATGGAATGTTGCATCATAACCTCAGTAAAAGTTGGTACCTTTTGTAACCTATTTTACATATAGATATTCCTTAGAAATAGGTTTCCTCTTTATTTCATCGAAAGAATTCCCTGAAGGTAATTAGGAAGATAGAAGCTATTTTGAAAATAAACGAATATCTTAGGACGTTCGACTCATCCTTATAGTTAGATATTAGAAGAAACTCACCTTCGATGAGGTTTTATAATCCATTAGTCACTGCAACTGTTATACAGCAGATAATAAAACTTTCTCTGATTCAAAACCGTACCATGGGCAATTTAAATTCAATACATATTATTAAAATGGCAAAACGTATGAAATCAAACATATAGCATTTTAAACCACAATGACACCAAACCTACCGCTACAAAACAAATTAATCAATAGTGAATTTAAGTGGAGTAATGAGCAAATAATGGCTCTACTGAAACATCACAAATGTCCTTGTCATCAGCAACCCCGCCATTTACAATACGTGAAGCCTCATTCCTTTTCAAGAGCCCAATTTTTAACAGAGCTATAGCGTTTATTGAACTATGACTTGAAAGCCTAGAGTTCACTTAATGAGCATAAATATCACAATTATAGCATTAATATTAAAATAGGGTGTTAAACAATCAATCTGTTCCTAAATAGCTTCTCCTCTTCCTATCAGATCAGGAGATTAGGGGGAAGAAAACCTTTTGGAAGGTATATTTCACCTAACCATTTATTCCCCTTCTTTTCCAACACTGGCTAGAGAGTTACCTGTTCACCTCTGTACTGTACGTGGTATAGCGTTTCTGCCTCCCGTTCAACAGGTCCCGAGTTCAATCCCGGGCACTGAGTTATTGGATAAGGTCTTTTGCCGGCGTTTTCCCTTATTCTGAGAGATTAATGTCGGGTAACTCTAAGCTCTATGGACCTCGGGCTCATTAGGGCATCATTTCATCCATTTCATTTATCGTCCTATGTGACTAAGTTGGAGGACATGATTTTAAAAAATGGTGAGTTACGTGCTTTCCATACAAATATTTCTTTTAAATATGCCACGTAAATTGCCTTAACATTCAAATACTCAGTTGTATTAAGTGTTTTGGGAAAAAAATGGTGGTAAAAGTAAAAGGTGTAGCTTAAAAGTAAAAGAAACAAAAATGTTAGGGATAAACAAATACACACAAAAGTTATATGAAATACACATACAAAGATGCCACGCAAATGCAGATGTGTGCAGAGCATATAAAATATTCGCCGCTTGTAGTACTTTTGTAAAGCATTTCTGACGTTTATTTTAAAGTGAGAACGAGATAAAAGGTATTTTAAGAGGTAAACTTGTGGAGGTTTGCGCACTAAAGTTCAAGATTGTAGTCGAGAGAAATTTATGTTAGCAATCTAAAATCCAAGTAAAACCGTAAAGCACGGTTTCCGGTGGAATACCAGTTTCTCACGCACCATCTAATAATTTACTATTGTGTAGAAAGAAAGAAAAGCGTACTATATTAAAGATACTGTGGAAGCCAGCCAAATATAGGTCGTAGTTGACACCATATACTTGACATTGGCAAAATACTTGCTAGAAGCGCTTCCCGACGGCTTATGTTGATACTTTACATATGCAAATAAAGCGTTCTTCAACATAAGTAAAATGAAAAAGAAGGGTTTTACAACAGTTTATTTTCTGAGGTATTAAAAATCCTTTTCATAACAAAATGTTTTTCAACCCATTGGTGTTACTAGCAGTTAAATTAAACAATGTTTTTACGCATACAATTCAGACAGTCAGGTGGTTTACACATATCTAGTGTTGATTGCACGCTCCTTATAAGAGACCATAAACATGGGAAATCATGCTATAATTTAATCACTCTGAGTGTGATGTCTAATTTGTGATACCGAAATTAAGATTTGCCAGAAGCAAAGGATCATGATAGACGTCAAAGGAATGTTGGTTCTTTGTTACGACCAGGGCAAGGCCAGTTGAGTTGGGGGAAAGTGTATAACAAAGTAATATAAGAAGCAGTGTCCTTAGAAGATTTTTAAAGGAATTATCACTTGACGTGTATGAATAGGGAATTCTTTGGATCATTTACAATGGCCACCAAAACAGCCACAAAAGGGACTTTGTTTGAAAAGAAATTTTGAGAGTGAAAGTTAGATATACACACGCACAGCTGTGGTGAGAAAAGCACTCTTCGGCGTGAAGCCGGTTTGGCTAGTTCGTGGCTAGAAAGCCATTATAAACAGTCTTCGGCTTGAAGCCGAGCAGAGGAGTCTTCGGTGTCAGGCCGATGAGAGAGGAGTCTGAGACGTGAAGCCTGTTAGAGCGGTCAACTTGTTCTGTCTTGAATATTTGTCGGGTCATCAAAATTTATCGAGTAATAAACAATTCTGCATTCAGTGATTCTAAACAGAGATTGGTAACCCTTGATCGCCATTAAATTATTTTTATCAAACTGGCGCGGCAACGCGGGGCACGATACGAGAAGGAGGTTTGACACGAGCAGCAGATTCAACCCGAGAAGCAGATTCAGCCTAGAAGGAGGTTCAACCCGACAACGAGGTTCAACAGGAGAAGGAGGTTCGACACGAGGACGTTCGACAACAATCGGATCTACAACGGTACTACTGGAAAGATGAAAGGAGCGTCATCAGTGACGCCAGTAGAAAATTAAAGGTACAAAGTGATAAATTATATACTAGACTATGGTGAATTTATTTGAGGAGTGAAAAACAAGATTTTAAGTAAAATTTTTAGAAAACATGGAAGTTCAAGAGGTTTATAATAATAGCAGTAGGCAGAAAGCAGTTGAAGAAGCAGCGCGTAGTAGAACTGTCCTAAATAATGTAGAAAGGGAAATAAATATGTTAGAGGAAATTAGAAAAGTGTTCGCAAGTGTTAAAGTTTAAATGAAAGTTTAAGTAAAAAGATAGATGATAATACTCAAAGTTTGATAACAGAGATGAAGGATAGTAATCAAAGGTTAATAACAGAGATGAAGGATAACAATCAAAGTTTAATTGAAAGTTTAAGTAAAAAGATAGGTGATAACAATCAAAGTTTAAAAAAGATAGAAGGAAAGATAGAAAGTGGTTTTCAGAAGTTAGAGGTAGGACAAATAGAACTAGGAAAGAAGTTAGACAACCAACAACAGGCGTTAGAAAATTTCGGGGACGTTAGTCAGGAAGTAGAGAAGGTAAGAGAAGAAGCTGGTCAAATAACAGACAATGTAGGAAATGATGTTAGTGAGGAGACGCAGAACGCTGAAAATGAAGTTTTGAATGTAGTTAAGGAAAGGTCAGATAGTGAAAATAGAAAACAGATGGAGGAAATAGCACAGAAATTAGGCAAAGATAGAGAAATAGCTAGAAAAGTGCTAGAAGAAACTAGGAGTAGACTAGAAGGATCAGAATGGGAAAATAGAAAACCCACGAGTTATTTGGAGGAAACCAAAAATCAAATGAATGAGGTAGCAATAGATATCACGGCGACGAAAGAAACATTCAAAAGCATTCAAAATTGAGGGAGAAACAAAAGAGAAATATTAAAATATTTCGGGCAAGGGTCACAGTTCCATCAGAATATGTGTAAGAAAGATAGGAAAAGAGATCGATGTCCGATATCTAAGCTAAATGTGGAAAAATCATGGGGATGTAGAATAAATAAGTCCTCTATACATGGAAAAGTCCGCAAAATTCCTTTGTACTTTCGAAGTACGTTGTGGATGATGAATTTTCTTGTAAATGGTGGGAACTTAGGCTAAAGTATTTAAAATTGCCATAACAAATTGTAAAAGGAGAAGAAACAAACTTGTAAAATGTGTAGGCTAAGTATAAATAGTGTAGTGTAAAATGTATAGTTTAAGTATAAACAGTGTGGTAACAGTGCAGTGAAACTTAAAACTAAACAAGTGAAAAAAAAATTATTAATAAAAAAAGCCGAACAATGAAAGACTTTTGAAAAGAATATTTATATAGAATCCAGAAGAACAATTCAGAAACGTTGTGTATATATATATATATATATATATAATATTATTAATGTACAATTGGTTTAAACATGGGAGTGTATATTTAGGAATTGTTTCAAGTGTAACAACAATATGACTTAATTTTTAGATCAGATGGAGAAAAAGAGAGATGATGTAGTTTGAAACATTTTCCGAGTAATATTTAAAAGTTGAAAATTGCAGATCAGGATGTTGGTAAATTTTAAAATAAATTATTGTTATGTAACCATGTGAATAATTTTTAGGAAATGTCATGTAAAAATTAATGTTGTGAAAGGAAATTGTAAAACGAGTTGAAAGTTGCTGACAAAGGTCTAATATTTTGCGCTATATTCGGGCAAAACATATATATTATTTCATTATGGGATAATAAAATAATATCTAGGGGCATTTGATACAGTAATTAAGGTTTGCCTGAAGCAAAGGATCATGATAGACGTCAAAGGAATGTTGGTTCTTTGTTACGACCAGGGCAAGGCCAGTTGAGTTGGGGGAAAGTGTATAACAAAGTAATATAAGAAGCAGTGTCCTTAGAAGATTTTTAAAGGAATTGTCACTTGACGTGTATGAATAGGGAATTCTTTGGATCATTTACAATGGCCACCAAAACAGCCACAAAAGGGACTTTGCTTGAAAAGAAATTTTGAGAGTGAAAGTTAGATATACACACGCACAGCTGTGGTGAGAAAAGCACTTCGGCGTGAAGCCGATTTGGCTAGTTCGAGGCTAGGAAGCCATTATAAACAGTCTTCGGCTTGAAGCCGAGCAGAGGAGTCTTTGGTGTCAGGCCGATGAGAGAGGAGTCTGAGACGTGAAGCCTATTAGAGCGGGCAACTTGTTGTGTCTTGAATATTTGTCGGGCCATCAAAATTTATCGAGTAATAAACAATTAGCATTCAGTAACTCTAAACCGAGATTGGTAACCCTCGGTCGGCAACTTCCATTTCGATGTTTGAAAAGAAGAAGCAGTGAATAAATAATTTGGAGATGGGCATTCCAGTGTTGTGAAAATCTCCTTCTCACACCCATCCACGCATACCCTGAGAGAAACCTCATTGCTCGCCGACTTATTTGCTCAACCATATACATTTTAGTTACAAATTGGCGCCGCAACGTAGAACTCATTGTTTGCCATATACAATTTTGCTTCATTTGACAGGTTCAAATAAACAAAACTACTTATTCGGATATAGTTGACGTCATGGTTTATCTTACCTTTGCATTGCCTAAAATACCCGGCGTTGTCCTAGTTTGAAGATTTATCCCCAAAACGTTTAGACCTTGGTTGTACCAACCAAATACCCGAGCATTTGTTTGGAGACATTTAGACCTTGGTTGTACTAACCATATACCCGAGCATTTGTTTGTAGACATTTAACATTAGCTAAGAGGCTTGAACAAAAAGCTAAATAAAATACTAAGGTGACTTTAAGAAATAAAATGAAGAGAAAAGTACTATGCAAAACCACCTTTGAACCTCAAACTCCACACAAGGAAAGTGCACGTAAAGTACGAATTGCATTTTAAGTTAAGAAGCCGAAATTCACACATCGCTTTTGCACAACTATAAGTAGTATACCTTATCTTTATGATAATTATTTTCAGAAACATAATGTACGACCAAGTTAAACCAGAATTTATATTAGGGCCACTGTTAGTTTGCTAGGTTCCCAATGACATTCCAGGTCTCTTAAAACAATAAAATCCCTCTTATATGGTATCATTGCCGGTTTATCTATTTAAAACTTCCGCCTAGATCATGATTTTCCAATAACTACTTTTTTCTGGAGGCATTTAAAGTATTGCACAATACATTACATATTTAAGAGCTACGTAAAGCTCTTAAGATATTAAGATGGAAAGTATGTAATAAATACATACACAGAAATAAATGTAATTTATATTGACATATTTATGTTTAAACATTTAACGTACAAACTGCTGAGAAAATACAATGCAATAACATCGTTGAGCAAACATCACTTACTAGGACTCACTTTTCGTCAGTACAGCTGAGTGACATCTCCATTGTCATACGGGCTAACTCGCCGTCACATATCATAGGGAACCTCTCATTGGGAGAAAAATCACAGCAGTTACAGAAACATCAATATAACAGTATTATTTTCAGTAAACGAACGTACACAAAAGGCCCGGCTTGGTAGCGTGTCTGAATCAAGTTCAAGAGCTCCCGAGATCGAATCTCGGTCAGGGTGAGTTACCTGGAAAAGATTTTTTCGGGATTTTCCGTCATCCTTCTAGCCAAATGTCGGCTAACTCTAAGCTCCATAGGCCCTGGACTCATTCAAGCATCATTTCAACCAATTCATTCACCGTCCGGTATGACTTAACGTTGGAATACGTTAATTACAACAAAACAAAAAAGCAAAAAGCAAAGTAAACAGAGAACAGGTGAAACAAATTGAACACTAACTTTAATTGTATTATTACTCCGTGATCAATGTAAGAGAGGATATCAATGAATATTACATGAACGCTGTTCTTTTATTACATGAAGCCATCCAAACGTAGAAAGTATTCTTAAGCAAACGTTTGATCTACTACGATTATTATCCATTGACAAAGACATGTGTAGATCGTATTGTAAACTTTTGTAACATTACATAAAGAGAAATAATTGTGTGGAGAAATTTCGAATTTTAAGCTAGACTGTAATTTATCGGCAAGTTTTCTCCCAACCTATGTCAAAATCTTTAAGAGACATATACAGCTTTTTCCACAATCTATAGTCCACAATTATATCTCTTGAAGCTTTTTGTTGCCTTAAAATACAATAAGATTGGGGAAGCGGGGCCGATACTTCATGCCGAAGTTCCTTCATGTGCGACACCTTTAAGCTGTCTCCGTTACTCCGGCCTTTGATGTGTCTGCTACCCGCTACTCCAGTTGTAAACTGGAGATTTAAATCTCAGGATGGGCGGGGAAGGGTGAGAGAATAGGACAAAAACTTGTCGGATAAATTTAATGGAGTTTAATTATGATCAGAACACTATGTGAAAGAAACCTCAAAAACATTAATGAAAGCTTATGTATTGTGTAGTAGGATAATACCGAACTATACTCAGAATTAGATCCTGTAATAAAACTTTGAGCTAGCCTGCCAACAGGTATGAGGCTTAGTCAATGGGGAGCTTAGACATAAAATTAATAAATAATTAATGACTTATTTAAAATGAGTTGCCAGCCATTTGAAAACGTTACATCAATAGTTTCTCAATTTCAGTACGAGAGATGTTCAAATATTAAGTACTGTAACTTAAATACTTCTGGAATAAGAGTATTGTATCCCTAACAAGAATGAGAAATGTAAATTGCCATGAACCGCTATGATGCTATGCAGAAAGGCCCCAAATGTGTATAACACTAGCACGGTCCTGGGCTCTACGACTGCTGATAAGGATTACAACGAACATTCTGTAAGGCCCCTCCCCTCACCTACTGCGTGGTAGTAGCGTGTACACCTCACTTTTAAGACGCTCCGAATTCGAATCTCATTCGGCGTGAATGAGCTTCTTAAGGTTTTCAAGTTTTCCTTTAGCATACTTGCTGATCGATGGATTATTAAAAAAAGTTTTCCTTTACCCTGAAGGATAAATGTGAGGTAACTCAAAGTGATATGAACCCTGTGCTCACTTAATTCACATATTTTTTCATTGTCATTTCATTCATATGTCTTACGTTGGAACTTCAATACTCTGCTGATTCTAAACATATGACCTGTTCTATTAAAAGGGGGCCCGTTTACGCGTTATTTTTTATTTTGCAATAAAGGTGGTTCGTTTACCCACTAAACAGAAGTTTCCGCTCTTCGAGGTGCTAAATCTAAGAATTTCATACAGATAGAGTCAACCTGAAAAATTCTATGCCATGGCCAGGTTTTTAACCACGGATGTCCTGGTTTCCGTCCAGTCGCTCTTACCCATTGAGCAACAATGGTCATTTTGCCGTCCTGACATTAAATTCTCCAACTGACTATATATTTCCCCGGTAAACCAATAGGGGCTGTCGTATCCGAGATATATCGTTTGTGGAGAATTTAATGTCAGGATCTCTATCTATTCAAAACCTTAGCCTATATAAGGCTAGTGTGACGAAATAACTAATTTCCATCAATTTACTTAAATAATAAAAGTTTAATGATGAAATCTGAGACTCAAGTACTTACGATAGTAAGTCGCCACAAACGGTGCATCTCGGATACAGGAGCCCCTACTGGTTTACCGGGTAAATACATATGAGTCAATTGGAGAATTTAATGTCAGGACGGCACGTTGGTCATGGTGGCTCAATGGGTAAGAGCGACTGGACGGAAACCAGGAGATCCATGCTTCAAATCCCAAGGCATGGAAATTGAATTTTTCAGGTTGACTATTCAAAACCTTAGCTTATATAAGACTAGTTTGAAGTAATAATTAATTTCCATCAATTAACTTAAATACTAAGAACTTCATTTTACTCTTATTTTAGTTTTTTATCGATTTAAGTTGGTAACATAAATCTGACATATGAGCGAAAACTGAATTCACGTGCATCTAAAATAATACATTTTCAACTGTATTACCAGAACCGTAATTACGCTTGCTGGAATAGCATAGGTCTACTACCTCAACATTTACATTACCTTACATAATGATTCCTTATGATTGAAAATATCAACTATATATTCTATACTGTGCATTAATTTTAACATACGAGGTTTATTTCTTGTACCCATTTTTCTAACATTTTGTTTATAAACACATTTTTCTTCCCCATTAATAATTCAGGTGTAAACTTTTAGCGGTACTATTACCCGAAACCAAAATAATATAATTTTCATGTCAGTTATAAAAAAGTGAGTGTGACTGCCAGATGTGTGTTCAAATATGTGATCTTGCTCATGCATTGGGATAAATCAGTAGTGGCCGTTACAAAAGCAATCTAAGACGTCGAGAGAGGTACTCTGCTTGGTGAAAGAGTTGTGGTCCTTCGGTGTCCTGGTAAAATTTATCATGCAATATTGTCAAAAGCTGTAGAATATTTACAAAATCATATAATTTTATCTTTGACTAGTTATTCCTCCTACGAGTATCTCAAAACTATCTAGATTACTGAAGTTAAACCCATTTTGGTAGATTTAATTCTTCTCTTGTACATTTTAATGAGAATTTACAGGGTCATTTTGAGAAGGTATAAACTCCTAGAAATATATTTATATATTGTTTGTGTACAGCGCAGAAAATAAAAGAATTGCATTACATTTCTTACTGAACATTTAATGTGTTATTACACTATCGTGGGCATGGATGATATAAATAGAACGTGGAAACCACTCCACTGTTCATAGAGCAAAACAGTGAAATTTCAAATTTAAATTCAAACAATTTAAATTCAATAAAAGCTGTTGCTTGATATTCATAGTTCTTCAAACCGGATGCTTTGGTAGCATGAAGATGTTAAAATTATGCCTCTAGAGAAGCAGTTTTAATTTCTCCTCTCGCGTTTAGACCTTTTCTCCCTATGCACTTACCTCGGATCGATCAGATCTCTCGTGTTAGTCGTAATGAAAAAACAGAAAAGCGAGAAGAGCATTTAGCTCTTCAAGTGTGAAGGCAAACTAAAGAGCGACGTGGATACGCCTCCAGCATAACGTCTGAAAGTTCACCAGCCTCCTCTTTTGAGTTAAATGTTCACCACAAGCTGCCTAATCGTGACGGTGCTCTTAACACAATGTATTGTCTTTTTCCATGTAAATAATATTTCTTAGAAGAGGAAGTATTAGAAAAGAAGCGAACTGAAAAACCAACGTATTTTCAATTGAACATTTTCAATAAATTAAGATAAAATATATGCAATGCTGGTATTTAATGTGAGATAACAGCTGTACATTGAGACCACGTGGCGATGGATCGCGGTTACTGTGACAGTGGCGTTGAGCATGGGATTTGGGATCTGTAAACAGTAAACACGATAACTGCTCCTAGCTTTGTGAAATTTCAAGCACGAAGATGGACAATTCCGACGGTTATATAAGCGAGCGCGCTAATGAAAGATGTGAGGGCGGCTTAAAAGCCTATTGTCTACTTCAAGGTCAACCATTGGTGTCATGTCAAAAGACAACACACCCTTGCGAAAAGCAAGCTAAGTAATGATATAATTAAGTCGTTGTATTAAGCCAAGTATAAATTATCTGTAAATCATTGTCTTACTTTTTGTTTTGGTGCTTGGCATATTTCAACATAACATTTCAGGAATTACACCTTATAGTGATTGTAATATTTTAGAAACGGATAGGAAGTATTCTGTATAATTAGCGTTTTATAAATTTGGGTCTAAGATAAGCTTTACTTCTGTCTTTAATTTGAAACAGGAACTTTGGTCCTCGGATCAATTATTCATTCAATTATGTGATATGTTTAATAATTATACATCAATTTGAGAACTGAAACTAGCTCTGTTATTGAAAGTAAAATTATAGATTTTGATGTAAAATATTGTAATGAACCTGGGCAGATATACATGAGAAACACTGCACTCCCGGGCGACAGTCTATAAAGGGCGGATGCCAGACAATAGAATGGAAGGCTAGCTATTTTACTGTACCGTGACACAGGTCGATATCCTCTTAGGTTTTCCTTGTGACGCCGTGTTGTGTATATGAGATCAATGCTCATTGCAGTCAAGAGTATTGTATACATCCGTCTGGTATGTCCGACGACGTGCCGCGTCCAGCAAAATGTATTATAAAATGTCCACCGAAAGTGCAGTCATTTAAGAGTTCCACTAGTGTAAGGACAAATTAAAGCAGTTCAGAGATTATGGTTGGTATGTGTTGTCTCAACCTGAACACCCTGAGAACCCAAAGAAAGAATCCATGCAGGATACAGCAGCTGGAGCCAAGGGTAAAGCAAGCAGCAGACGACGACGTGGAGACCGAGGAAGGAGTCCCGACGTCGAATCCAAGTACCTGCCGCTTTTGAGGCGAGAGAAAGTATTGCCGAAAATTTCATTTTAAACTCTAGTCCTCTCGTACTATGGTATTCAAAGCCCTTTTATTGAAATGTATTACTATTCTGCAATGCCAGTAAAAAGGACCATGTTTCGGAAATGAACCCTATCTCAGAGTCTGAGGCTAGGGTAAGTATTCCAACCTAATGTAAAAAAATGGTTCCGCGTTTACTACATGCGGCTATGCAAGTGGTGACACTGATGATACAGGAAATGAATATTGGACACTGATGGAATGACATGACGGAGGAAACAGGTTCACCCGGTGAAAAAACCCGTCCCGACGTCGTTTTGCCAACCACAACCTGTGTGTCTGTGTATGTTGGTGTAAGTGTATGTGCGTGTATATAAAGCAAATAGAATATTGGTGCTGCATTCCTACTACTTTTGTCAATCACTATCATTTGCTTTATATGGCTTAAAAGAGCTATGATTTTAAAGCTTATTTTTCTATTATAGTACATTAATTGGATAACAATTTGCAGAAATGGAGCTCATATTTCGTTGAAGATAGGAGGAAGATAAAGGAAAATGAATCAGAATAGGTGTTTAAAGCTTATTGTTATAAGTGGGTCTTGAAGTTCCACAGTATTTCTATGACTAACCTAGTCTATTAACAGAGATTTGAAAATGACAATATTGAAACCTTGAAAATACCAATATCCCATAAAGGAGTATTGCAACAGGAAAGGTAATTTTAAATAATGTGTGTGTTTAAAGAGAGCTGTACTTTTGAGTATAACATGAGATATGGAAATAAATTATACTGGTGCATGCAAATTATGAGGTTACAAAAGGTTAGGGAAAATTACTTAGTCGTATTAGTACAATAATACCATATCTATAAGATTTTACAGTGTTTTATAAAGTTTTTTTTTCGAATAATACGTTACTGGTGGTTAGATTTACCACTAACATTTGTATTTGTTACTTACATTCGGTGACAAAGTTGCAAACTTTTATGCTGACATGTGTAAGACTAATTTTCGATATGAATTTCCTTTTACTGTAGAACTCCCCCTAAGTTTCACTAAGTAAACAAGATAATGGAATATATTCCGAGCGCGCTGGATCATTACTGGCGCCTTGGATCCTTTTCAACGCTTATAAACACTGGTAGCGACCGCCACTAATGTTCAGGCGCCTGGAATTCTTGTGGCATCTGAGTTCTTTGTTCTGCGTCAGTCTTTTTGCATTATGGCGGATGATTGATGTTGGAATGCTGAGTGGTCGTTATATAGGAAAGACGTACTTGCTGCACCACAGGAAGCTATGTAAACGAAAGTTGGGTCATATTATCTCTAGGCCTGCATACATTGGCACCGATAATAAAAGGTGGCTAGACTATAGATTGTAAGCAAATTTAGTCACATCTTCTAGGCATTCAAGTTATTCAAAAGGTTACCCTAACTTTATCTTTGTTAATAGAAACCTCTCGAAAAACGTATTGACTACTCCACGTGGATGCAACATGTATCTGTCATTTGTGATTCCTGCGCACTCCATTGGCTGAAGTGATGCTTTCATTGGTGCTTAGCATACGTCCGAGAAGTGTGCTAGTACCCTTTCCACTCTTCCGAGAGTAATCAGTGCGTTATCTGAGATATTTGTATTAATAAAGATAAAGCCAAGGTAACCTTTTGGGCAGTGATTGTAACAATTGCTTTAGGTGCTTCCGATCTTCTCTTATTACCTCCTGGGTGATAGTATTTCATTGCCGTACAATAAGTTGTGTGTTTATCTTCTCTAAAAGTGTAAGCTTTGTAAGAATATGCAGAAATAAGTGGGAGGCTTTTCTTTTTCTGCATCTAATGGCGATCTCAGGTAGCCCTAATAAGGATAGGAGGAGGGTAACCACACAGCTTCATATAGATGTCTCAATATTATCACCATCACCGCCAAATGTAACTGCTTGGTTGAAGCTTGGCTATGGGTGCTTCAAGATATCCTTCACCTAAAGGTCCCCGCTAAGTTCAAGTTATGTGGCGCTATTTTCTTCAAGAGGAGGAATATAATTTTGTAGAAATTTAAACTTTCACCAAAAAACGGACACTTTGGTGCACCTTGAACTTAAGGTCCTTCTATCCTTGGGATCATGCACAATGCTCACCAGTCAACAACAAAGTAATAAGATCTCCCCTTACAAGAGCCAAGAGTTGCCTTCGTTCGCTAGACTGCTCAATAAGTCGAGACACTTCACATGTGTACGTACATAAAACATTTATAAAAGCAAATAAATCATACATAAGAATTACTTTCGGGGTGGACGGAAGTTTCTGTCTGAAATGGTAACATCTCATTTGCTCTTCCATGCAGCCGTGGAAAACTAAAGAATACTGAAGAAATGTTCCAGAATCTACAAAACGTGAGGGTTCCACAACACAGTATAATATGGCGTCAAATGTTTGAAAATGGGAGAGAAAGTCGTAACTGCTGCATAATTATGGAACCTGGAGTTTCCTTTAGTGCACGACTATTATCCCTCTTTAGTTAAACGAACAAGGCTTTTTTTTATACCTGTGCACTTTGTCCTCGTCTAACTTCACCACAGTTCCTATTTATCGTTTAAGATAGCACGTATTATTCCTTTATTACATAATTACAAAAATTATGCAGTACGAAACAGTTAACTAATTACAAAGCACGCAAGCTAAGGGAGCTTGCGTTCCTTTACTATGTCATTTAAATCGCATTTAAGTATTTATATAAGTATAGGTTTCCGATTCATGAGGTTATTTAAGACAGTATAATATTAGATAATGAGCAACAAATGGTTACACCGAACCACTCATTCCATATGTATAAGACTGATTACAAGTTGCTGTAGAATTGGCTGTCATGAGATGCGCCCGGGTTCGATCCTATCTCTATGCTGCGGATTTGAAATAGGTTTGGTGCTCACCACATCGTGAAGAATTTAAGAGCTCCAGTATGTCGCGAATCACAGTCGAGAACGCCAACTTCCCGGTTGGGGAGTATCGAGATACTGAGCGCATCTCCTCCTCATATCGGTTAAATGATTATCAAGGGGCTTTAGCTATGTAGGGTGGTGAGCCCGATAGTCGGGTTGGCGGGCTCAGGCTCGCTTGGGGGCTATGGAAGTAAAAAGAAAGCTCTGCGTATTCCTGTAATCAATAAGGTACTTTTTAATTTATATATTTTGGGTTGCTGTATTACAAAGAAAGCCATTAGCAACCACTAATATTTTACATAAGGCATGTGTAAGAATATTTCAAATCGCTAACGCAACTATAACAAATAAATAAATAGGAACGTGGTCAGAGCAGCGCATAATCATAAGTAAAACGACTGAAAGGGGGAGGCGGAATCAATGAACGAAAGGATACCAGATACAGATAATTGGCAACATTAATGCGACAGCTGATGTCTGATATTAATTTAGTCCGACCCTAAATCCCAATGAATTGTTTAGTAAATGATAACTTTAATTCAAAATTCTAGAATAGATCAAAGACTACTTCATTAATACATAATTCTTCATAACTGGCAAACCTAAGATAAAGGAAAAATGGGTAATCAAGGAATAGGTCTCTTCAAATTAATATGCCTCGTAACCTTTCTATAACAGTAAATCGATATTTCAATGCCTGCACATTATCTTCTTCTGCTAAAACTTGCCTACATATGCCTTTCTGCTATGTATATTTGAAACTTTCTGGGCACAATTCGGTTGTCTACTACAAATCAAAGTATATGTAACTGATATTTGCAAGCTCGTGGTGAAGCTGTAAGTGGTTCTCCTTTCTTTCGCTTTCTTTCTTTTCAGGTAAGTATAGTAGGATGACATTTCAACGGTCAAAACCAGCGTTCAATAGTACCGTATACAGTATTGTAACCATATCTCACACATAAAATATTGTTTTTCTTCAAATAACCTTATATTGGTGAAGAGTCTGAGCAGAAACCAGCTAAGGAATTGTTTTCATATTTCCTTTTCTTAAAAGATAAAAAGTCAATTGCTTCTAATATTGGGAAGGAAAAAAGCCAAATATTCCAAAATAGTGTTATGCTCTTGTTACATCAAGAGTGTTATGCTCTTGAGCTCTACAGTCAAAAACTGCTGTGGAAGAGCAAAATAAATTGAGAAAACACCTAATGGAATAAAGCTAAGGGAATGATTACCACATTTTAACAGACTTCACAGATGTACAGACCACTGTTACCGCTTATCATCAATCAACTTGGTCATGTCCTACCGTTTGCAATATACGAGTAAAATAGGCGGAAGTCTGGAGCTACAGGAAGAGAAGTGGTTTTGACAGCACCTTTGTGCCTACATGTTTCTTTTCAGCGATTTAAGAGACGCAAACCATGCGTGTTAAATACAAAAATATTAGCCATCACAGACACCTAGACTAACCTTCCAAAATGAAGGATCGGAAACAACACGGTATATAATAGCCATTTATAGGATTTTTTTTATTTATACACTTAAATCTAGAAATTCTTCAAACATAAAATGACTTTTGTATTTATTTCTTTATATAGAAGATGTAATCCGGTTCATGAGTTGAAGTGGCTCATTGTCACAGTGTCTCACATGGACACTATAGCAGCCTACACAACCCCTTCTTTGCCACAAATGCCCTCATAACTACATCAAACAGTGGCGTATTGTAATGGAGTGATGATGCAATCTATGTAAACCCTCCATGTCTTACAATTCTTAGTTGATGGAGAAAGAGGCAGATCACCTTCTTATATGGGGTAAACACTGCATGCATATATGAGTGAAATATCTCCTTATTCTTTTGTTATTTACGATAAGTATGGATCGAATTATTTAACTAGAAAAATTAAAGGTTTTAAATCAGAAGGAGATTTATTTTACACAAGAGAACAACATTTTTCTTGCTAGCTAGAGATTGTGATGTTGGAAATAGCTAAGACAGTGACACAATTTAATGCTGAAGAATTTATTAAACACCATGCGATAAACATACATAGCCTAAAACCCGTAACTCAATAACTGGATTCTTTTGAAAGATAGAAACTATCAAAACAAGCCAATACAGGTCGAACTGGTATCTTGGCCAACCTAGAGAAGCAGGTTTTAAAAACGTGCTATTGCTATTGTTATCCTAATGTGGATGAGAGAGTTTCTGTGTGTGAATTTTGTTCTTGATGTTATTCCAATGAAAAATTGTACCACAAGAAATATTTAATGCAGTTTCGCAACTTGATAGTATTGAAAGTTGCTAAACAGCTTAAAAACTGAACTTCCTGTAAAACTACCATACTATTGCATCTGTCTGATTCAGCGAAAAGTTAAATAATGAATTTACAGTTCCAACGCGGTGCTGGGGCGGGTTTTCTCCGGGATCCCCGGTTTCTCCCACCATCTCATTCCACCGATGCTCCACCTTCATCTCATGTATCATCAGTGTCATCTCCTACGATGCCTTATGTAGCAAACGCGGGCGTTAAACACTACACATTCAATAATTTGAATTTATAGTTCAAAAATTCAGGATCTGTAAAGTATCTGTAAAGTCAAGGAATGAGTATTGCACCTGTTTTCCAAGCTGCAAGGGGTATTAGCTTCGTCGTTACGCTCTCTTGGGTGACGATGGTTTGCGATAATGCTCAGATTGATCGGTAACGTTACCCACACAATGGCGCTGGAGGTGTCGTCACCTCCAGCCTTCTTGTTCTCTTGCTGACGCTGGTAATCGCCTCCGTCATACTCTGCGATTGTGAGAACGAAGACACCCGCGGATGCTCTGGAAGTTCTCCTAAATATTATGGTTTTAGGATTGGGTTGCAAGCAATGATCTCTTGAGGTTTAGGGTTGTGTGGGTGGATCACTTGGGCGTAAAAGGAAACACAGTTAACTTGTCTAATGGCAATCACTTATATTTTTCATAGTAGCAAATTTTCTCACGACTAACTCTGTGGACCCCGCGTCACCAAAAGTGTTCTTTATTGAGTATGCTTTTGTCAGCGTATAGTACAAAGCTCCGCAAGCCTCACCCGCACTATAAAAAGAGACTTATTATATCCACGACATTCCGTGCGACTTAACTGTAACTTGTAACAACCGCGAAATACACGCGCACAAACAGACGTGGTCTCTCCCTACATATACGGTAGCGACTGACTAATTCCACCAGAACTTTTCGCTCTAACCGACGTGGTTTCTCCCCCGCGTATAAGGCAGCGGCTGTGTAAAATTCAGCTTTCTATACCTTTTTAACTGCGTCTACAAACATCTCTTCCACTGCTTACACGGAGAGTGATGTAGCTGTTCCCTCATTGTTCGACTATAACCGCGGAAATCACTATATTTTTGCGGCAAGCATTTTTAAATTGATTTGCTGAGAGAATGCATATGGTGTCCCTTTTAAGGGAACAACCTTCTTCCTAAGTTTTTTTTTAGGATCCAAAATTTTCCTCCTCTCATAATTTCGCCTGAATACAGCACTTGTGACCCTGAACATTTATTGCACTTCCACTGAACCAAGGTCCGCTTCGAGTTTGTCTGACATACAAGTTTTTACGAGGGAAATAATTTTTAACTTGTGGAAACATAAGATCAAGTCTGCACATAATATACAGCTGAAAACTTTTTAATTTAACTTTTAATATATGATGGATAATTAGGAGCAGAGAGTACTGTTTCAAAGTCCTTGGCAATGGAACCAAATTAGCACCATTGTAACCACAGATGCAGTTTATAATACTGAAAAATGACACCGTTCTGGGGAAAATGTAAAAAGAACGTCTGGGAACTGATGTATATAAACTTGCTCCTTGATATAAAAGTATATCCTCCACATAGGGAATTTAGCGCACGTATGCTGGCAACTTTTACCTCAACGTACACCTCAGCAGTATGTTTTTTTCTGTTTTTTCTGTTTTTTTTTTTTTGAATGAAACAAGTAAAACATAAAATCAAAATTAAAATATTAGATTCCAATCCGTCAGCACGGCTAAATTATGTTTAACATATTATAAGGGATTGAGACCACCGTGGCTTTCAAAGGCGTAACACATAAAGAAGAAATAAGTAAAGCGTGCTATTTCCACGTCCGTCACTTTTGTTTGCAGTGTTCTGCCTACTGGTAGTAGAATCTCTCTGATACTTGTTCTACAGTGAAGCGAAGATTATAGTTTATTATACCATAGTATCAAATATTTTTGATTTCGTGAATGCAGAGCAGATTTTCCTGACGAGCAATGTTTATGCGTAATTTAACGCATGTTTACATTTGTTTCCACGTTATACGATCATTAGTAATTATGAAGGACTTAGAACCTACCTGCATGCACTTTATTTCAAATTCCATTTTGAAACAACTTTATTTATATAAATATTTGAGGCATCTTGAGAAAATTAAAAGCAATGAGTAATAAGTAATCCAGGTAAGGACTTGTTTGAACAGGAAAATGTCTTTGTTTTGGTCATAAATAATTTAAAGGACGCGAGGCATAACGTGTGTATAATTCTTTGTTCTGTTAATAAGTCTCAAAGGTATGCTTACGTCCGACACATTCTCCATTTGAGACGTTTATAAACTTAATTTATTTATTTTATACGGGCCAACTTAAGTGGATATAACCATATTACAAACTAACTCCCTATTTTTGGTGGGAAATTCAAACAAATTGTCGTTGAACTCAAGGGCAACATGTACTCCTGTTTCATACCCTATAGCTCCTAAAAGTTGGAATAATTGCAGATAATATTACTGAGTAAACGTTTCCGTTAGTCAGCATTTAGCCACATTTATGTTTACCCTATACCAAATATCTCGAATCTGCATAGTGGAAGTAACTCTTAGTTGCAGTTAATATCTCTGAGGTATTTCTCAAAAGTAGAAATTGTTTTGTGACACTGAAAGAAGCACAAAACATGGCAACAGTCCTCATCACCAAACACGTTTCAGTATCAAGAAACAAGCGCCATTTGTATACTGACGTTTACGTCATGGGCGTAAGGGTAATACCAACAGCAAAGCTATGGCAGCTTACTGCCAGAAATTATTTGCATGGCTAGTTTAGCTAGCTCACCACCCATCGTTATTTATTTATAAGCTTTAATTTCATGTGACGTTAGCTCCTACCAGCCTGTTAGCCTTTGGCACATTAGAAAAGGATGATAAGGATGTGTAGAAGAGGATGTGTTAAAGAGGACCTACATCACCTAGCATATAAAATGGAAAAGTATAAAAAGTTATTTGGAGTTCCCTAGAAATTTCCATTGCTACACCTCTACTCTTTGAAAATTATTCTGGTTCATCAGAGCTGTTTGTATGCATTTACTGTACACTTCTTTGTTTTAAACAACATGTTTTTCAAAGAGATGCCCTCTGGCATTGAGGGGTTTCAAAATGCAGATTTCAACAAACGTAAATCATTAGCGTTTGATAATGAACATTCTTTGTATTTAGCCATTCAAATACATGCTTTGGCTTGTTATAACAACGCTTTTGAAACATAGCAAAGTGTACTTTGATATTGTAATATAGTTTATAATTTCACATACATGTTAGTTAAACGTTCTGTGTGTGAAAGTATTTTGTTCTTTGTGTTTAATTCGCAGTAGAAATTAGACATGTTATTACATTTGAAATTTGAGAAATGTCCTTTAGGAATCTACATCACAGGACGGCAAATTGCGTAGAATATGCGGTAATTTTCAATATATGAAACGTTTTCCCGCGTTGCATTAAATGACACTTTACCACATTAATCTGACATTTTTGTTATCTTACACTAATAATGATATTCATGTTTGCTAAACAGTTTTAAAACTTGCTTTTATTTAATCAACGTGTACATCTACAAAATGTTACTGCAGGTTAGTATAATTTAAATATAATTTGTTATGCACTATATGAGCTTATTAATTGGCATTTGGAAATAATACTAGTTAAAAACTGTCAACCTTTATCTCCACGTGAACAGAAACAATATTTCATCTCGATGAAATTTTGGTTCCTTATTAGGTCCGTTTAATTATTCAAATCATAATTTGATTATTTTAGCCATAAAATATCAAAGGATAATTAATACAAAATATCAGTTTTGGAAATTGATAATAATCAATCTCTAAATCTAAAATAAATGAATCCTCCTGTGTAAAACAAAATTCAGAATTTAATAATATATAAAAATGAAACAGGTGTTTACTTACCGAACAATGGAAGTAATAATGTAAATGGCTATGAGAAGATTAATCTTGCAGATTCAAACAATCAATGTCTTGATGTGAATTGTAACATATATGTACAAAATATGTTTATGCAAAAACACATGATTGAACCAGAATACACTGGCAGCACATAAAACAATACATGAAACAAAGTTGACCACTTTCAGACAAATATACAAACAATACCTAAACATAACCTCAAAACAGTACTACCAATAAACGTACACAAAATACGGAAAGGTTAACAAACAGGACACACGTCAGAAATTCAGTGACAATTACACCAACAAGATTGACTTTAAACTATACAGGGGAGAGGCACAAAGCTCACACAGAATATTATACTATCAAAATTACAACAATGGGCGTGTGAACAAAAACTTAACCTCACAAACTCATGTTGGAAGAGAAAAATAGGCTAGCCAATTCAGGGAAAAGTATCGTCAAAGTATGTCAATGAAGTAACTAACCACACGTTTGACACAGGAGAACTCAAAATTAATCAGGTGGGCGAATCATCCAACATAGAACACAAAACAGAGAATTATTTTGTAAATAATGTTGCATATAACTTTAGATTGTTGAAAAGTACTTAGTTATTTGTTATTCTTGTTCATTGTCGTATTTTTCATTGTTAATTTTATTGTTATCATTAGTTATAGTTAAGCGTTACCACAGGGGTAATTTTTAAAATATATAGAATAGAATCTGTTGATTTTATATTTTAATTACAATCTTCCATATATTTTAAAGAGAAGCATTTGATACAGATGTTATTATGTCAAGTGTGAGAGCGATGTTAAATTTATGCAGTTATGATTCATATTGATATCTTTAAAATGATGAGAGTTTTGTTTTGAATTAATGAGTTACAGATGGCCATGACTGAATAGAGTAGGTCACAAACAGGTGAAGATGAATGTTAATATCCAATCTAGATAAATGATAAATATTACAAATTAAATAGAAGGATGAAACTATAAAATAAAATTCTTTTTAGGACCTTATTATTTTAAAATCAGAACATTATTTAATTAAAAATTAATATATTGGCCTCAAGGAAAGGTGATGTAGACTAGAATATTTAGTTACCATGGTGATAAGGCAAAGTCAATAAATGAAGAATGTTGCATGTATTAGCAATTATTTGGTTACAAATCAGAGAATTAGAACAATTATGATTATTTATCAACGTTAGTTGAAGCTTTTATACAATGTCTGAAAACTAATGTCTGAAAAGCGAAGACATCGCGTGTGTGTAAAGACAGCCGAAATCTAAGAAAATGAGTGTATTCGGATTGTGATAATTAGCATTGTATGAGAATATGTTTGATCGTCGCAGAAGATGGACCTTTGTGGATTGCAACGAGTAATAATAATAAGAAATACATCATCAAATCGTGTAGGAGAATAAGAAATCGTCGCCACAACGTAATGCAGATCTTCCAGAGCACCACCCCACCATCGTCACCATTTTGGTACAAATGGCGCATCTGCTTCAACACTAGTGGTTATAACATTTGTGATATATCCTGATGATGGTAGCGATGTATGCTCCCGAAACGTTGATTTATAATCGTGTTTTCACCTGGCTTGTTTCCCGAGAATATCTTGAACATCAAATGCTTCTGTTTATATAAAAGATAACAAAGTAAAGTAATACCTGTGTTGCAACAAGTCTATATCATTATTTAAAAAAAATAATTAGTCTCTAGTACATTTTTATAATTTGCTTTATCTAAGAAACTTGAAAATAGGTTCAAGAAGGAAAATAGCGTCAGAATAAAAAGTTATTGTTTTCATATTTACAGCTTTATCTCGGCCGTCTGTAGCCGTGTCACTAACTAAAAACCAACAGTGGCCATTCATATATAGCAATCATTCTACTCTGGAACCTGTGCTCTATCTTGTTTATATCCTGATGGAATCATTCACCATACTCACCACTTACAGCTGCGGTGTTCTTAAAGAAGAATCAGATTTGAATAAAGAAAGTGAATTTTGTACCTATTATGTGTTTCAAATGGACTGATGTTTTTGTCCTTGAGCACTACTAGGTGAGCAACCAATAGGAATCGTGCGGTGTTGTACGGCATTCCACCTATGCGGTGTGTGACGAGCGTCAAACTAATCAATTTCTAATAAATACTAGTCGCGTTAAGACAAAAATTCAGATTTTGCAAAAAGTGAGGAAGGAGACAATAATGTATTTATCATAAATCTAAAACCCGATACTTTTAGCTCACATAATTTTCCTAATACAAATGAAGTACTGTTATATTTAGCACTGCATTGCGCACTGTAATGAATATCATTGTTTGGCATGTATGTATGTACCTCTATATGCAATTAATCAGAATTGAAATGTAAACATTTGACTTGAGACGATGAAAGAAACCTTGAATAAGTCAAGGTGTTTATTTGGTCTGGCAGAACGTGGCTGGTCTCATTGTTCTCTTTGCTTATGAATGGTTTGTAATCTGTTACTCGACATAGCGTTGAGACGTAATGACCTTCAGGTGACCAGTGCTTTGATCGTCTCTTATCAGGTCTTATCTGGTCTAATAGAAGAGTGAAATATCTGTAAGTTGAGGTACAGTAAGCTACGAAACACAAATAGAGCGATGGGGAACTACGTGGTCTATATGATGTTTTCTCACGCCTGACGATGTATGACACATTGCTGTCCAGAAGACATGATTACATCTGAACAGACTAAACATACACTGGACTCACCATGTATGTGCGATCTTTGCCATGTAGTATTTACTCTAGAGATTCCAAAGCAGTTACTCGTCCGTATAAAAACCATGAATAAGTGTATGAACTGAATCAATGAGGCACGATCCACCTTCCTCCTTACCACTGCCAGAACAATCCCATTGAGCTAATGTGGGCTCAAATTATGTTGCAAACGGAAATAATATTTTTAAATTGACTGGCCTTGAACGACTTATTCACGAAGAAATTGACAAGGAACACAAGACTTGTAAAACTGCGTGAGACATCAGATAAACTGCAATAAGACGACTTTTTGAAAGCATTAGCACGTAACGAGATTTGGAACCTATCATCATAAATTTGCAGTACTCAAGACGATGAAAACCATGACAATAACGAATTATCTCTTAACGTAAGTAACATTCGCAGCTATATGGTTGCACCAATGATATTTTCGTTGGATTAGAAAAATAAGTAATTCATAAACCATAATTTTAAACTGATTATTTAAACTATGTGCGTAATGTAGAATACCCATGCTGCAATTGTAATTTCAACAACTGCATTATTGTAAAACTTTGAAAAATTCAGTTTACGTTCCTTACCACTAGCGCCAGGAAGACTCGCAAATGTGTGAGAGAGGGAAACATAAAAAGAGTGGGGGTAACGAGGGACAACTTTGAAGGCTCCAACGCATCTGATTCACTACAGGCGAGAACTCTTCTCATTTGAAATACATATTAGATTATTAATTGCTGTCCAGAAGTTCAACTAAACGTTGTTAGTTTCGCACTTTAGTGCTCACTAGCAATCCATTCACCACATCCCGAAATGATATCAAAGCAGCTTGTTCCTTAGCACCTAACTGTTTGAAATTTCGTATCTTTCAAAATGTGGGAGCCAACGAATACTTCTTCTTTTACATTTGCATCGTTGAGTTTTGTAAATTCGTTTCTGAGTTAAGCAAACGCTTCCACATTTTTGTCCATAGCCTTCACGAAGTTATTAATTAGAGACAATTTTATATGCAGAGGAGGTAGTAATGGTTTAACAGTGGAGCATACTTCACACTGTGCTATCCTAGGTTATGAATTTCTCCAAGAGGTCACTTTTACAACGTAGTGTGATGCAGCATCCCCACTGTACCACACGGAAAACAAAAATATTTCAAGGCCCGAATTGTAGTCCTATCAAAATGACGGTGATCTTCAAATCTGAAAAAGTGATGTATGCCACACATACTTGCTGTAATTAATTGTAGCCAGCGTAATGGTCATGCATTTATCTGTTTCCTTTATTTCTACTGTTTGTGCCACTGGAATTCCGGATTTAATTCTACCGTTGTGGAGCAACCTGCTTTGAGACTTCGACTGGAAATTCAATAAACGTCGTTCATTAGTCAGGAATGTGTTCAAATCCTAGCTCACTTATCAAGTCATCCATTTCTGTGCATTCACAAAGGGCATTTTACATTGCATAGTGACCAGAAAACATGTTTCTTTCTAAATACTGAATTTCTGTTGTTTGGAGCTAGTCAATTCCATGGTTGCAGTCGGGATCCCAGATACTCAATACCTGTTTTGCGAGATGCATATCCCTCAATAAATGATTTAGTCAGATTGATTAAGAGGGGATTTATGTTTAGCTTCCGGGTAATATTCTGTGTAGAAGAAATTGGATGGGATGGGCCCAACATTCTGCACAGTTTCTGAAGCAGCTTCTAAATGTGAAAGTGCCCTGGGATCTGAAAGCTCAGATCCATGTGGCACAGGTCTTATTGCGGTTGGTACTGAGAAATAGTCAATTTTGATGTTTGATCATTTCAAATGTCTCCAACTTTTTTAAGCAGAAATGAGTCTCTTCGTGGCTAGCTGATTCGAGCAAGACTATTGACACCACGAAAGGCATAGAGCGACTTTTGTCACTACCCACCCACTTAATAAAATCCCAATAAGGCTTTATGCACCGCATCCGAGGAACCAGTGTTTTGACTTCATTTCCAACATGGCAGTGAAATGAAATATGCTGTTTTCAATGCTTATGTTCAAAGATCGACGCTGACATTTTACAGTCAACTGCCCACACACGTAAGAAATTGTTAGGTGAATTTATGCAAATACGAGGATATTTATTCATTGCTGAGTAAATTAAATTAGAGATGACGAAGGCCACTTAGAATCCACCACTTTTCACAAGCAAGGCAACATTTACACTGAACCAAAAATATGAGAGTACTGTCTTTGCCATTTCTAGCGGACGGGCATTGGCCGCCTGAGATCGAACCCGGACCGCTCGGCTCGCACCAAGGTGGCCCGGGTTCGATCCCAGGTGACCACAAAGTAATATTTGTGGCGAACAACACGGTGCTGAGGCGGATTTTCTCCAGAATTCGCCATTTCATTTCTCCGGTGCTCCACCATCTCGTGTATCATGAACCTCGTCGCCTGCGGTGCCACCTGTTGTAAAAGCGGGCGTTAAACTCCACATACATTGAGAAAACTAAAACAATAATATACCATATACTAGGTTATTGCTGAGTGGGGAACCTAAACATAGAACAAGACATATTTGAGACATCTTGAGCATTTATACGTCCATGATTCACTTATTTGGATTTTGGCATTGTTTACTATTTTTAAACATACTTTAAATGGGGGTGGGGGAATGATGGTATATTTTAATGCTCATGTTCGTTAGTTGTTCATAAAACGAGATTTAATGTTTCTATTTCAATCTGAGTGGCAATAAAAAAAAAAAAATAAAAAAAAAAAAAAAAAAAAAAAAAGCGTTTTAACTACTTATTAGTTAATGTTAAATAATGGTTATTGCATTTTATTATATAATCCTACTTATAATAGTATAACATCTCGGGAAATGTCCACATGTGCATATAGTACCATTTTAATTCTGTGACAAATGTTTTGTGCCGTTACCTATGCAAGTAAAATTGTGTGGAAGTCGCGTATTCTGCAGAACGTATGCAATGAATTTCCTCTATCGTCTGAAGCTATATATTAAATACATATCGCCTTTTAATATGTTCCATTTGCTGTTATGATACACGTATTTAATTAACCTTTTGAAACGAAATAAAAATTCGCATTACATAAATTAAATTCATATGAGTTCCAATTTTAATATCTGGCTAGGTGGCAGAGAAGGGTTGGAAATCAATATACGACTGATACAACAGAAGAATACAACTAATTGCTTTGCAACTACTTCACCTCTTATATAGCTCGTTCTAGGTTTGCAAACATAATTTCTTCTATAGTAAAATAAATAGAGAAAGATAAGCTTAAACAATGGAGTAGTTTGGCAACAGTAAATCTGTTTCTATAACGTAAAGCCTAGCTGGAAGGTTTCCAATTCGAATAATCCTGGCATGGGTAACGCTGATATTAGTTCTACAAGGGTGCACATGACCTTAATTACCGCTGTCATTCACACCTACTAATCAGGTCACTTAAATGCAAAGTGTTCATGTACGTACTGGAAGGTCTGGTAGTATAGTTTAACAACACATAACCGCAACGCGCTTGTTCATCCAACTGGGTTATTGGTGAACGGGTTTGGGAAATCTGCTGCTCTGCTTTAGGATGCAGATTTTTGCGTACGACTTTAGGGAAGAAAGTTAGAACAAGGAATAAAAAGCATCTTGATTTTCTAATAATAACAATAAGTGGAGGAAAAGCAAAATAGTCCATAAATACTTTTGTATTCAAATATAATAGGTATAATAGTCTTTATATTCAGTGTTCTAAATCTTATGAGGGTAGCCTTAATTAAAAACATTTCATTGTTTGAACTTTAGTCGTTTGAAAAAATAATACTTTATCCATTCCATACTCTAAATGTGTACAAGAAATATTTAAATGCAAAGTTTAAGATATTATTCTCCGCGTATTTGAAAAGGAAGTAAAAAAGTCGTTAAAAAGTAATTTATGCACAGCACTTAGTAAATGTAATAAATTAATAACTTTATATCAGAGCGTAAAGTATGAGTTTCAAGCAAAGTAATTAAAAATTCTTATGTCACAATACGTTTTCATCATAGTTCCAGGATCAGCTTCTGTGTTTCCTACAAAGAAATACATTAGATCACACAGAAAGCAGAAAATGTATTTTATTATCTTACTTTCAGGTTTACAATTCCATACTTTTATACATTACTATAACGTTTAATTATTAATGTAGATAACTGAGGCACATCCAGAAAGTAAGTTCCTAATTTTGTTTCCTTTAAAGTAAACGTATTTTGCCAGGAACATTAGGCAAGCGTAACAGATCTATGACGTAACAATCATATGCTGCTAGAACAGTTCCTCCCTAGTGTCAGTATCGTGGCCATGGTGCCGCAAAATAGAGTTTCTTATTCGTTCTCCCGCCACCTGCGAGATGCGGTCAGTGATGAAGCTCCTTAACGCACAAAACATAGCGCCCGTCGAAATTCATCGCCAGATCTGTCAGTCTACGGCCCGGAAATCATGAGCAAACAGATGTTCCATCACTGATGTAGATAATCTTTCTTCCAAAGGTCGTCAAAGTCCATGCTGAAGAGCACAGTGGAGGATCGTGCCTCATCAATGATTGTCTGGTTGAGAAGGGGTGGCAGTGCAACATGGAGAACCGACGGAGCTCAGCAGTCATTTTCCGCAGATAACCTTTGTGGCATGAATTTGTCACAAGGTACTTGCTGTTCAAAAACTGTGTGACAAGTGGGTGATGGAAAAAACTGACATTCCAGCAAATAACGAAACGCTTATGACCAGCACTGGTAATTCTGCACCGGTACCATGAAGATGGTAATTTCTCGATAGGATCATCACGGGTGATGAGACGTGGATCTCGCACTTTAACCAAGCAGCACTCAATGCATTTGCAGAATTTCGGCTTGGAGCTATTCTTGCAGTGCTGATCTTGCTACCAACGTTTTCCATCTTTTCTTGCACCACAAGAAAGTCCTATCCTCCGGCCAACGTTTTGACAACGAAGAGCTGAAGACGAGTGTCTCACGCTGGCTCCATTCACAGGCGGCAGACTTCTACGACACAGGAATACAGAAGTTGATCCCACGATATGACAGATGCCGAATTTGTTTTGTCATTATATTGAAACATATCTCAAGAATTGCTGTACCTGTTGACAATAAAGCTTCTCATATAACGTTGTCTTTGTTTAAAAAATAGGGAAACTTACATTCGGGATGCGCCTCGTAGAACAGAATAACATATTAAAGATAGTTCTCCTAAATAAAACTTATTTATTGTAATCCATGGTTATATAGCTTGGATATTTCTGGTCGACAAATAATTTGTTGGACAGAAAACACCTGACAAAATACACTTTAACTTAAACTTTAAAGTGAATTATGGAGTGAATGAGTCGATGGGTGAGTGGGATTTAAGGGCCCGACGATAGGTAGGCTGCTATTCGAGCTCGATATCGTAATTACAGGCTCGGAAACGTATACAATTTTGTGTTAAAAGTAAGAATACGAAAAAGATAATCGCTAAAATGTAAGCGATTAAAATTAGAAAAGAGTTACACAAGAAACCCTAAAATTGAAAATCATCGTTAAACTAAATATTATTTACTACAAAAGTGGATAAACAGAGTTTACCTATGAGAAGATCAATTTAAAACGGGAGCAGAAGGGAAGTGTTTCAATGATTTGAGGGGGCTATCCGGATTTTAGAACTTGTCTGCAGGGCACGTGTTTCCGTTAATAACGCACTATCTCAAGAGTCGCAGATCCTGTCAATTTCACGTTTTATGTAGAATGAGCCGATATCCTCTATCGTTTATCCATCACATGACAAAGTCATTAAATATTCAGGTTGATGGACTTTGAGCGGATACATTTTGAATTTGACGCCATCCGGGAAACCTGCTTTCCAGGTGTTAAAGAAGGAAACGCCTAATCTTCACGATTTGCGCCGTCATGGGGACGCCTTCCATGATAGTTCTCTAATTATACTTCAGAAGAGCACTCTGCAATCTTCAGTGTATACCTCAGCCTTAAGCCTCTATCACAGGACTAACAATGCGTCTTCTCACTTTAGGTTTCACCACATATAAAACACAAGACACGGACTCACAGACATGTGGTGATTACTCGGTGGTAAGAGTTCGGCCAGGGTGGCAATGACACATGGCTATCGGGAAATTAACACAAGCCGGGGCCCTCAAAGAGCTACGTGGGTGCATATCACGGTAAGGATGGGCTCCACAACTAAGGTTACACATAGGCATAGTTCAAAAATGGCCCGCTCAAACTTCGCAACTGAGATTATGGAGAATACTCAAGTTGGAATCGACGCTGAAGCCGTGGAGAAAAAGCCACATAGAGAGCATTGTTACCCTTGGCGAGACTGTAGTAATAAACTAGAACCTTACTAATAATCTAGAAAAGAAAGACAATGGTAATTACTGACAAGACAGCACATAGATGTGGCGCAGTTGGAGACTGAAGAGGTAAAATGAAGTTAGAGCGACTCGAGGCCCGCCGAACAGCGTACTTGTATAGTAGGCTCTTTGGGGAATGAATGATAAAAGATTGAAATCTTTTTTGCACGAATAAGACGATATACCAAGATAATATATATTATGTATTACTTCTGGTTTACGATGCACTAATCATAAAATCACTTTGTATTGCAATGAAATCAAGGTGCGCTAATTCAAATAGAAAGTGGTTACTAAAAAGACATAAAAGTTAAATTCAGTAACTGCGCATGCAGTTTCATCTGTGGCCCACATTCGGGTGTTTCGAGTTCGAAGCCCGTGGCCACTCTACCTGACCGATACGCTTTCGAGAGTTTTCCCGGATCACCAGGTGAATGCCCAGTTAATTACATCCCCCAAATTTTCTGTTCCCCAATTCATCTCCAATATCGCTTCACATTATCTCTCATCTGGTGGTCTCTTTCATGATGGAAGTGTCGGCGGAAGTCTCAGTGCTGCATTACAATAATATACTCCTGGTAAAAGCTTCTGGTCTCTGGTCTCTGCGCCGATTTGGTGGTCCATTTCAAGACCACGGTTGTATTGGCCTGCCGGGGAGCTTCAAACTGGTCAATTGTACGACGCTGCCGCCTGCGCTGTCGTGACGCTTTGGTTCGGTTGCCCTTTCTACATCTCGCCTCATGCTCCCTCCTGGGGATACCCCACTTGGAGTATAGGAATAAATGGTCAAGACTGGTCACAGTGTCAAATTTCCGCCGTAAGAATCTATGCCATCCTATCTACGTACCTAATTCAATAGATATCAGAAATAATACATGGACTAACACACTAACAAATATAAAGTGTGACTCAATATAGCTTTTAGAACATTTTAGTTCATAAGATATATGATTATATGGGCTACTTAGTATGATGGAAAAGAAAAGTTAAGCATTCTGCAATAATCCTGGTGCCTAAAACTGAACTATATTCACTCCTAATTGCTTTTCTCTATGGACTGATTGCTAGAAATTTCAGTAAGAAAAACTTAGAAATATTGAGTGGGATGAAAAATAACTGTCATAAAATTATGTGTTCTAATTAGTTTTAAAATGCATGTAAAAAGAAATGCGTTATTTCCTCACCATGTGTGCAAGTTAAGACACAATAGGTGCCCATCATTCCTTCGGACACTGTCACCCTATTTTTCCATCTGTCTATAGCTTTATAACTAACGAAATTATATCTCTATAACAATCTAACAGCCATCGTTATTTATACATGAGTCAACTATGTGTCTTCTTTTACATTATCATTATAATTTAACATATTATATTGGTATAGCTGTGTAAAAAGTATGGTGATAATATATTAAAGATCTGTCTAGAACAACAGAAGAATTCAACATATAAGCTGGTAGTTAGAGCTAGAGAGAACGCTGAATAGAATCCGGCAGGAGAAAGAAATGTAAAGGGTTTCTAGACAATGATTAAGAAGAGGGTAGAAGACACTGATAGACAAGCGACATGGGAAAACCTGAAAGTAAGAAATTACTAAATGTATACCTGAAGATGAGGAGAGAATGGCGGATGGGAAACCTATATTGACCTATGTGATAGATATGAGAAGGAGGGTTTAGCTTGGTTAAGAACAGCAGCTATATTCAGAGGGGGTTCACCAAAGGAGTGCAGTTTATGCGGACAGAAAATAAGCATGGAGTATTATGTAGGGGAATGTAAAGAAATAGAAAACTTTGACATCAATATGGGATAAGAATTGGGATAATACAGGAGCTTACGTACTAACCATAAAAATGAAGTTGAAAGGGGAGAAAAGAGTAAGAAAGGTGGGGAAGTATGTAGACAAAATTGAAGAGAAATGGATGAGAAGGGTAAGGAAGTTAAAATGATACAGAAATGGAGGACACGACGGAATATTAGGTCAAGGTCGCCTAAGCGATAGTAAATGGCCAAGGAGCCAATACCACTATTAGCCCGTAAAATAAATAGCTGACAAGGTGGTACTTAGAATAGAATATGAAAATTGTGATTGGAATTGTAGGAAAGTATTGTATGATTAAGTGCAAATAAACTAATTAAACTAATTAAACATTTAGTTTGCTTCTTATGTCTTCATTTCTTATGCATTCCATTGTTCTGATACTTCTTTTCATTTAATGTTCTGATTTCGTTTATCTAAATCATGAATGAAACCATAAATACATATTTGTGATACCGAACATACGTAATTCCTTAATGCCTAAAATCATTAATTACACCATATCAATTTATTTACTTTATAAGTTGTATGCATTTCGAAATCCTGAAATGACTAATTACCTTTAAATAACAATAATTAAATCCTGAACCGCAAGGGGTCTTATAAGTAAGAAAAGAATAGAAAGACTTAAGAAGTAACAGAAAAACTTTTTATTTATCCTAAAACCTTTCCTTTAGTTCATGACAAAGATGTTAGTCTGTAGGTCTCGTAAAACTAATGAATAACGGTTCAATAAACAAAGTATACGGCAAATAATATAACAGAAATAGCACTCGATTCGAAACAAAATATTTAGTGAACGCATATCCATAAATGAGACAGCACTTGGATCTCTCAGAAGCGTATTTTATTATGGTCCGCGTTTCAGCGGAGTTGAGCGACGATTTTTTGCCCTAAGCCTTTTTCTTTCCTACTGCTCCCTGAACGTGCTGAGTGTTGGCAAGAAAATCCTGGAGGCGGAGCGAATGAACTCTATATAGGCAAAACATGAAAGTGTATACGCAGGAGTACAACTGCCAGTTACTGAGGTTTCCGCTAACACATTGCTAGAAGATGTCCTGGCCCTCTGGCTGCTCCGACGCTTAAGAGTTTCTGCCCCAATACTCCGACCGTCGATATAATCCACTCTGCTTTACCGAGCGAAGACTGCCAGCGTCGATCTAGTGGACACCTTGTCAGGCCGTATACCTAATTTTGAAACATTCTAAAGGAATGCCTTTATGACAATGAACACAGCAAACATTCTTTTTAACGGTGTGTTACTTGGACATTGAAAGGTATCTTTTATTTTTTGAAGGACGGTATTTCCAGCGCTCACCAATATAATTTGTCTATATCCTGCTCAGTTCTATTTATAACTTGCAAAAATGAAGATGATAAGTCATTATTGCAATATTTTTGTGTCAGGGAGACACTGGAGTTTCTTGATAATAGGACGAGTGGGATTCAATGCAAATACTGACTGTGAGGGAAGTGGCTAGAAATGTTTATCGTTGCGAAGTAGGGTTTAGCATTTTAATGAATGTTTTATACTTTAATTTCTGAACCCTCGCATAATTATCAGTTATTTTTATGTTTATATATGTAAATGCAGAATTCTTAAATTCGTGACATAGTGCCATAATTGGTGCTGAAGAACAGCAACGATAGACGAAAATCTTGATGCAAACCACCCTAAAATAAATTGTATCGGTGAGCTAAGTTTTGCGTATTTTTATGTAACACAACAGGGCTATCAAAATGTGTTCATAATTATTTTTTTGAATTGAGTACATTTTTGTAGTGCTAAATATCATTCGCGCTATTGAAAAGAAATAGGAAAAAGTTTCTTTCAAAATATGTTAGCAAAATTACTACTCCTTGTTGTTATAATTAAGCATTGCAAGGGGATTAGCGCCGTAGTTACGTTCCCTTTGGTGAAGATGATTCGCGATAATGCCTTGATTGCTCGCTGACGTCATCCACTCGACGACGCTGAAGACGACGTCGTCTCGCGCCTCCTGGTTTTTTGGGATGCTCTTACCTGCTGATGCTGGTAACTGCCTCCGTCATCCTCTGCGATGATGGTGAGAATGAAGAAGCCCGCGACTGCTCTAGAAGCTCTCCTAAACCTTAAGGTTTTAGGATTAGGTAGCAAGCAATGAGTTCTTGAGGTTCAGGGTTGTGTGGGTGGATCACTTGGGCGTAGAAGGAAACAAAGTTTTCATATCTAATGGCAACCACCTATGTTTTCTTGGTTACAAATTGCCTCAAGACAAATTTTATGCGGACCACGGGTCACTAAGTGTTCTCATTTATTGAGTATGCCCTTGTCAGCGTATACTACTAGGCTCCACAATTCTTTCCCGCATTATAAAATTAAACTTATTATATCTGCGATACTCCACGCAACTTTATTGAACTTACAAAACCCGCGAAATAAACGCGCACAAACTTTTCAGGTTGACAAGCGTGGTTTCACTTCCGCGTCTGTGGGAGCGGCTGAGTAAAATTACCCGCGAACTTATCGGGCTAACAGACATGGTTTCTCCCTACGTATACGACAACAACTGACTAAATTCCCGCATTCTATCTTTATTTTAACCGCGTCTACGAACATTTCCACCACTGCTTACATGGGAGCGTGATGTCGCTGTTCTCTTATTGGCCGACCGTAACCGCCGAAATCACTTTATACTTTTGCGGGAAGTATTTTTAAATTGATTTGCTGAGAGACGCATACGGCGTCTTTTTTTAGAGAATAACCTGAACATTTTTAGAATTCATCCGATTTCTCCATTCGGAATATTGCCATAATGCTGCACTTGCGACCCTAAAGCATTATTGCTCTGCTCGCCTTTTGTTACCGAACAAAGCATTTCCACTGACCGAGGGTCCGTTTCGAGTTTGATATACACATACAAGTTTTTACAAGGGAAACCAAACTTTTTAACATCTGGAAACATATTATTTCGTGTACACATAATATATACTTGATAAATCTTTTAATTTAACTTTTAACATGTGACGGATTATCAAGAGCAGAGAATACTGTTTCAACATGCATGTATATAATATAAAATACAATATAATATATATGCTATATACATGATATATACCGTTCGTTAATAGAGTATTCAACAGAAGGTAACTGACAAAATTCACTTTTTAAACTTTTAATGCGCTAAAATTACGTTTGTTATATCTTTTATTCTAAAGGCTAACATTGTCATACGTAGCAGGCTGGCACTTTTTTTTTTTTTTTTTTTTTTTTTTTTTTTTGTAGTTTACGTCCTCCAACGTTAAGTCATATCAGACGATGAATGGAATGGGTGAAATTATTCTCAAATGAGCCCGGGGTCCATAGAGCTTAGAGTTACCTATCATTTGTTTTTTAGGATAAGGGAAAACCCCGGAAAAACCTTATCCAGGTAACTCACCCTGACCGAGATTCGAACTCGGGACCTCTTGAACGTGAGGCAGAAATGCCACCACGCTATCGAGGCGGGAGCAGGCTGTCACTTATCACCGCTGCCGACATACTTGAAGTTGGCATTTAAACACCGAACGGGCATCATCGATCTAATCGACATGGCAACAAGAGGGCTGGACTCTCTGGAAATATTTAGAGTATTAGTTAACCAAGTAAATAAGTAAATCTCCTGAACCATATAGTCGAAACCAAAGCTTAATTTGTGACATGCATTATGTCTAATTCTAAAAATTGTTAGGTATAGTTTTCATCCTGTTGCTAGGTGGAGCCAAGCTTGTTAATACAAACTCATAATCCAGATTTTCCAGTGTTCCTTATTGTAATCTAGGTAACAAGGCATTAACACAATATATTTTCTAGTTTTTTTTTTGGTTCGATTACATAGCAATATCATATAAATGACAATACCGAAATTACCTTCCGCTCGTTTAGAGATGGCATAGAGCAACATGAAAACAAAGCGGTTAGAGCTCTGTAACAGGGGCAGTAGTAGGATAGCGCTTCTGGAGTTGCTGGAGCTACATTTTCATTAATTCATTGTCATTCTCAAAAGCCCCTTTTCTATTAAGCCTTACATTTTCTCCGCAGTGATATTCCTCTAAGATCACAGGAACCTAGTTAATGTACATAGATACCATCTCCTATATATTCAAAATAAAACTTTGAAACATGTCCTGGATTGGAAAGGTTGTCTTTTAATCTGCCAGCCTTGTATTTCACAACCTACAGTATGCAATTTCGTATATTCATTATTCGCTGAAATTAGTTAAATTTTAAACTATAACAGTTTATATGCAGAAACCAAGTTAAATGAAAGTGAATTAATTGCAGTCTACCATTTTAGAAGTTTAACTTGTGAGATAGTTCTAATCATGGTACATGAGGCATATCTTCCTCAACACCTTTATTTGTAGGAAGTATTTTCAGAGAGCGCTATTTGCCACACAGATAAGGTTGACCCTTTCTGCTGCAGCACATTCTTTGGCTGTTCAGGCGGCATCGATTTTTGTAGCAGCTTCCAAGGTCAGAAATTCAATGCGCAATTCAAGGATACCTTATGTTTCTTAGGTTATACGATGCAGCATGTTTAAAACAGATTCTTAGATTTAACAGGTGATGGTTTCCTATAGTGCCTGACATGAAACCAACATTTATCTCATTAAACTTTTCACAGCCCATTTGAGTAAAAACAGAGGATGTACGCCGGTCAAGTCTTGGAACTTATTAATGACTACCTTTCAGTAACAATGAGAACGTACCTAGAAAATAAAATGTGAAATAATGTATAACAGTAGCAGTTATTAAAATTTAACAGCGAAAGTACGTTTAGTGAACCGAACGTGATCACTCAGACGGTGTCTTCTGTGGCCCGCATTTTGAAGGCCAGGATTCGATCCCAGTGGCTGGCCTACCTGACCCAGGTTATTCTTCGGGATTTCCTCAGGTCGCCAGGCGAATTCTGGATAGGCCAAATACATTCCCCGAATTTCCAGAGTGGCCCGTTCCAGGAACGTGGTCGGTGGGATGCCGATTGTGCAAGCCTGCCGGGAGTATTCCCAGCTCTGCGGACGACATCCGGACTCCAAGCCGGATAGTGGAACGTTTTGGGACCGCGGTGGGACCGATGCCGGTTTACTGGACTGCCGGAGAGTTTCAAGCTGGTAAATCGCACGAACATTTTCCTCTGTCTCCCCTTACCTCTTCCTTCCTACCGGGGATGCTCCACTTCGGGCACAAGTACAAAAGATCTGCTTGAATTGCCAAGTGTCTCTTTAGAATCCTTTCCTATTCTATCCTAAACTAACCTGTGCTATCCTATGTTTAGTGAGGATTTAAGTTATCCTTTCTTGAGTTAGCTATACAAACCTAAATGCATTTAATAGTTCTTAGTGAAGGTCTACGTTTGTATGAAAACATCGCAAACTGCAAAAGAAATAAAACAAAATAGTGAATATGGGTATAAATGTCTTTATTGAACCATTAAAAGTGAGTGAGAAAAGGTATTAACTCAACTACGAGAATCTGCAGAAATATTTAACAATAGCAACCAAAATTAAAACTAATAAATTACATAATACACTCTGACTGAATTGTGGAGAAAGAAAGTTAACTTTAGTATATTAGTATATTTAATTGAAAGCTGAGTGTCGAGATGAAAGGTTTTCCAATTAATCATATACACAAATGTAATTACCCCTGTAGTGGTCCACTTTATTGCATGACACAAAGGGATTTGCACTTCCTCTTCTTCTTTTCATAATATTCAATCACGTTACATAGAACTTCTCGCGCCTGAAGATGGACAGGTTGCTGTCCAGATGACATATCGCAAGACATGACTGCACCTGAAGAGTGTTTTCATCGTACATTTGCCGTCTATGTGCGATAGGGTCATAAAAAATGGTAAGTGTTTCCAATCCAAATGGCTATCCAACATAGGAAAGTATGCATAAAAAGAGATTTCTTTTGATCCTAAACGTATATCTATTTAAAACGTTCTTAAACTTTCTCACTTCCTGGTCTAAGCTGCCGATAATTGCTGGAAATTAGTTTAAACGAGACGAGCTAGCCTCAAGTATGTTAAAGTGAAAATAATAAGGCACAACAGTGGGGACAAATAATCTCGGTTCATTGTGGAAAATCCTATAAAATGGGCGATGGTGATATTGAAGATATTTAATTAATAATAATTATATTCTGAGCCGTAAAATCTGTGTGACTGGGACGATTAAACTAACTCAGTGCAAACCCATGAAATGCCACTGACTTCTCAGTAGAAATGAGGATCAATGCTTAAACTTAGATACAGGTTATCATTGTTAAGTTAAAATAAACACACTAACTTTCATCAAGTGGAAAGAAATGCAGCTAGTGTTTCAAACATGAAAGCGGGCAAGTAATGCAACTTCGGTATTCCTTGTGATAAATAAGTACAGTTGTAATTTTTTATCTTGACAGGAATCCTGCGCGGTAGGGATGAGTAGCAACTGTTGTAGGGGTGGTACACCTATCGCCACAATGCGTCACACGCGTAAGATTACAAGAGGGGAGTACCGTACACAGGTATTCTAAAACCAAATCTCACTCTCGAAGCCAGTATTGCAGCTCTTATAAATTAAGCTATAATTCTTACTATGGTGGTAATCTCCACGCTTTTGTTGGATCTTAAACAGTACACAGGCATTTTGAACAAAACGCTCTTCTCCTCCAGCATGCATGATAACTATCGGCTTTTCGACACCTCTGGAGAGTCCCTGTAATGAATTTCACTTCAGGCATATGGTCTAGTCTATGCTGAGTTGATAGTTTCATCCATATGAATTATATAAACTTCACTTCGATATCTCCGAATATTTCGTAGATACTTAAGCGTTTTCGCCCGTATGGTGCGATGTTCGATTAAAATTTGTCTGTCACGCTTAGTGTTTCTTTTTCATATAAATCCTAGCTTCAAAAGAACTCTTCTTAATATTCAGACACTGCCTTGGAAGTCGATATAATTTTGAAGCTTCGTAAGCACTTTCTTCTGAGTTGGTCTTTGTTTTTCTGTGCTTTAAAAACTATTCATAGTTCGCCTAACTACTTCTGAATTAAAACATCGAAATTAGATTTTGTGCATTTTCTTAATCTTTGTTTTCTGGGCATAGAGAAGGAAATTGTTGCACTAGCACCAATGGCTTTTCTTACCTTAATAACTCACCTAAACTGCTTTCAGACAGAACTGTTGCCTCATATGCCCTTTTCCAGATGTTCATAGCAGACCTAGACCATTGTTCCCTTTTCATATATCTATAGACACTGGTGATTGTTGTAATTTACGTCCTCCAACATTAAGTCATATCGGACGATGAATGGAATGGGTGAAATGATGCTCAAATGAGCCCAGGGTCCATGGAGCTTAGAGTTACCCGACATTCGTCTTTCAGGATAAGGGAAAACCCCGGAAAAAACCTTATCCAGGTAACTCACCCTGACCGAGATTCGAACTCGGGACCTCTTGAACGTGAGGCAGACACGCTACCACCACGCTACCAAGGCGGGCTATAGACACTGGTTATTACTTCTCGTGTTTTATAATGTAGCACTTTATTTCCTAATGTGCTGCTAGAAGGCACCATTTCTAAATACTCTCGTGGAACCAGGAGAAACACACATTTTGAAACAAGCTGTAGCATTACAGAGTAGCTCTGCACGTGTTTACTTGCTCGCAACTGATACACAACTGACCCGCCCTCCCCTCCAGTTGCAACCGTTCTGAGGTGGCCTCATCTAGATACCACTGCGCATCGCTCTCCATCTGCCAAGATAAAATACTGTGTGATGTTATATTTATGTTATAGTGAACGATATTAATAATGGTGGTAAAGATTAGGTGTATATTAGTAAGAGGTCGTTGAAAGGTCTCCAGTGTTTTTCGAATGCGTAGAAACACACTGGGCCCAAGAAGGGCTTGAGTAAGGTCTATGTTAACTGCTTTTTTATTTCATTTATTTACGGTTTCTTTACAACAACCAAGGTTATCAGCGACCACAGAACAATTAATACATTATTAAGACAACAATGAAATATAAAACAAACCGTAGAAACAGGTCACAACAATAAAAAACTAAATTCGCATAATTACAGTGAACAATAATGATGTAGGTAGAACTACAGGTATAATTATTATAACAATAAGCAGGGTAGAACTTTATAATACTAATATACAAAAACTGTGTATTAAAAAGAGTAGTAACATATGACTAACACAAGTTATAGTTGAATACATTTTATATAATAGATGGCAGTTGTGATGAATCTATTAATTTTATAACCTCTCTACGTTCCTCAACTGAAATAAAAATGTTACATAAATCACTATTGAGGTTCAAGTCACTTCTGGCTTTCAGCAGCGATGGGCACTCAAAGGATGAGGTGGGGTGTTGATATCCCTTGGGTTCCATATTTCGGGCATGGAGTTTTAGCTGAACTTTTCATTAAATAACTATGACTTAGGATGATGTGACCAATACGTAATCTGTTGAGTATAATTTGTTCTCTTCTCTGGAAGTGAATGGTGGATATAGCTGTTTCTGAGACAGGTTTTCTAACAAGTTGCAGCTCTGAGAGACTGGATTGCCCATGTTCATCCCGATACTGCGGAATACGGGTTTTAAATTTTTTTTATATCTTTTGGTGAAGCGAATACTTCAGTTGCGATTTTTGCAGGGCAGACTCGCTATTTAAATACTTCCTCAATTTATTTTCATAAGTAAATGAAGTAAATTCATCACTATTATCATTTATATGTGGTAAAACATACAAACAAAGAAAACACAAAACCGAACAGGACGCACGATGAATTTCGCATCTCTTGCAAAACATGGCCAC